>JAJOZX010009461.1:0-153094 GCA_023014485.1 Bathynomus jamesi | reverse complement strand
AAGAACTTAGTCTTAACTTTCCGGATACGCTATAAGAGTGCGGAATCTTCATAAAAAATTTAGTAAGTCTACCAGAGTCCTCCGAGCCGCTATAGAAGAACTCGGAGAGTAATATACTAATATAGAAGAAAGCTACTAAAAGTCACACATCCGTTGCTGCCACCTAACTAGAACCCCCGTCGACTTCGAACCAACCCAAGCCATAGACGGAGGGGATAACAACTGGCGACCCTTTAACCAGGATCTTCACGACTGACAACTTCTGCATCCAGGATTCTTCCAGTGTTCCAGACCCTGGAACTAGAATCAACATCCAGTTGATCGGCGTGTTACGACTTCTAGTTCGTCACATCCACCCTTGAACCTGTGTGTCACGACTCCAAGTTCTCCACGCCTAGTTTTCATCCAAGAACAAGTGGCCAGCAAGACACGTCTTCAGGTCGTCTCTAAGGATTTCGCCGTAGGAATCTTGTTAAGTACAAAAATCTTTTTTTTTTTAAATAATCTCTAAACATTTGAAAAGTCAGTATTATTAACAGTTAATTAATATTGAGCCAGAATTAACAAAAAAACACAGTGAACATTCCATACACCAGTGATACATTTCTTTTTAGTAAAACCGAGTTATTTCCAGTATTATAGTTATTATAGTATAATTTTATTTAATGTACTAAGCACAGTACCAGGATAATCTTGTTTACATTTTTTTTATTATTATTTTGTTTGCAATCTTTTCAAATTTTCCCCTAGTTAGGCAAATTGTTGTGCATTTATTTTTTTTGATAGAGTAGTTAGGAAAACCTCTTAAGTGATCATTCCATAAATTAAGATCGGTCAAGCAGACCTAATTTAAACACATTAATAGTACCTTCACACATGAGTGTTTCAGACGGTGCGCTTTCTGACATCGAAAATTTCCCTACACCCGTTCTTCCACCTACCCCGCGCCCTTTAAACATATTCCCAAACACACAAACTTCAGATCCAGAACAAGCCAATATGTCTCAGTCTCAAAACCCCGCCCCAGCGTACATTAACTTAGGTAGACTAGTAAACCTTCCCCATACTGTCTTAATTTTTAAGGGGACCATAGATAATCACTTTGTTGAATCACGCGTAAGACCTTGGATTGAATCTTTAGAACAACATTTCTTACGCGAAAATATCACCGATGATATAAAAATTAGGGAATGCTCATGACACAGTCACCTACGTCCTATCAATTAGCGGAGCTACAACATGGGACGATTTTAAACAAAACTTATTATAATTTTTTAAAGAAATAACACTTGCACAACCCTTAGCCACGTTAGAAGCAGTCTTCCAAGCTAAATGGAAAAAAGAGGAACACGAAGATTTAAACAATTTTATTACACGAACACATAAACTTGTAGGAGAAGCCCTCCGTGCCGCTGAAAATGCGTGTGGCATTACTTTAACTTCGAAACAAAGAAATCTAATAGTAGCAACAACTATTTACCAAAACCTACCCGGAGCACCTAAAAAAAAGTTTCAGGAGTTTTTATATGTTGACAAACCTGTAAGTGTAGCCATAAACAAAACACGGGAACATTACCCCGATTTAGCAAACCAGAACTACCGAAAGGGTAGAGAAACCCCTGTACATTACATTCAGCAGCAGCAGCAGCCACAACACCAACAGCAACAACAACAACCCTATAAATCAAGGACAATGCAGGGAACACCTCCCCAGAAACAAGCCCCCCAAACCCAGAATACACGCCCTCCTCCACAGTGTTTTAACTGCGATAGCTTTGGGCACATGATAAGTCAGTGCAATTATCCCTCTTATTGCTCCCACTGTCACGAACATGGTCATCGCCGTGGCGATCGCCAAAAGTGTGCTCATAAAGCCCCTGCAGGATATAGACCCCACTTTCAGAAACCAAACCAACCACGTTCCCAAAACGTATCCCAAAAGTCAACCAATCCCCAGAAACCAGTCCATTCCCAGCCTCAGTCGAACCACCAACCCAATAGATTATGACCACAGGGTCAATCACACTCTTACCCCATGTACAAACCTCAGTACAACCAGCAAGATCAGCTAGTTCGGTACGTAGAAGTACCCGTGGAGGAATCATTTTCCCCAGAGTACAGTTTTCAAGAACACCCTCCAGCGTATGGTAATCCCGTAGAATATGACCCAGGTCCCCCATAGAAGACAATTCGAGCCCTTTTCTAGACCCTACTTTGGAGGCAGCAGTTCAACCTCCTCCCTCCTAAATTACAGTAATGAACCCAGATACACACACAAACTCCCCATCAGGATAATAGGTGCAGACCTCCTAGATTTAATAATAAATTGTAGCACTGATAACCAAGATTTAACTGCTCTCCTAGATACTGGAACACACGCGACGTTAATTAAAAAACAATGTGTAGATGAATTACTAGAGAGTACGAATTACAAATATGAAATTAAGGCACCCTCCTGTCAACTCAGAAGAGTTACCGGCACACCCATACCTACATACGGGGAAATTGAATTACATTTAGAAGTTGGAAAAGCGGGATACCCCGCGAAATGTTGTATAGTAGACACAGTCGCCACCTTTCGGACAGACATCCTACTAGGTATGGATTTTTTTTAACCGGAATCAATGGGAGATTTACATATCCGGAAAGTTAGTAAATTGTCGAAATAGGACACCATCTCCGTGAGAATCACAGACAGCTTAATGCTAATAGAATTAGTTCAGTTCAGATTTCCGAAAGAAATAGGAAACCCCCCCTCCACTTGATAGCAGTTCAAGTCAACCGGTTGCATCCAGAGGGACAACCGCTCCAGAAATCAGACCCCAGGGTAATCAGTTCTAGTGGCCAAACTTCCTCAAATCTCCGTGCAGCGGGCTGTCTACGGTTGGCTAGACTGGCAGTCGACGGCCTGTTGCGTGGCACGGTCAGAGTGCCGATCGGCTCCCGGGGCCGGACCTATTCTCAGCGTGCTATTTTTTCAATTACAGGGAACAATTGCGTGCTCCCCGAACTACTCTTACTCTCTGGCGACATTAAGACTAATCCAGGCCCCACTACAACTTACACATGTCACCATACACAAAGACATAGACACAATAGCACCATGAGACACATACAGAAGTATAATATTAACATATACAGTACAACGTAGATGGCCTCACAAACAAAATCATGCAGCTTAGGGAATTCGTACACAAACAAAACATTCACATAGCACTTATACAAGAAACAAAACTAAAACGCACACACAAAACACCCACCATCCCTGACTTCACGGCGATCCGTCAAGATCGTACTGGGGGTAACGGGGGTGGACTCATCACTTACATACGTAAAAGCATTAGCTACACTGATGCTACCCAAAACATTACAAACACAATCCAAGCAGATAACACGATAGAAATACAGGCAGTTAACATTAAAACACGCGCAAACACAACACCACACTAATCAACATTTACATCCCACCAGATAGTTCACCTCAGGTGCCAGCCAATTACAATCCACAGTTACACAATCTTGCCTCTCTCACTAATGTCATCTTAGGAGGAGACTTCAACGCCAAAGACACTAGTTGGTACCTGCACAACCAAAACAACCAGAGGCGCCAACATAGCACACAACTAAACAGCCTTTCATTCTTAACAATACAGAAGAACATACACACATACCACATCAAGCAGGATACTCAACTCCTCCCCAGACATAACGTTCTGTTCCCCCTCACTAGCAACACATACACAATGGAGACAGAAAAACAACTGTCATCAGACCACCTGCCCATCATCATTACAACACATTCTACACTCTGCCCCAACAGCCTTAGGCACACTTACAGAAATTACAAGAAAGCTGATTGGGAACAGTTCAAAATACAGACTGAGGAACAATTCACCACATTAAACAGCACACCCATCATAAACATCGATACAACACTCAAGACATTTAATCAGATTATCAATAATGCAAACAAATACATACCCAAGGGCAACATTAGGAAATACAACCCAAATTACACTAGAGAAATAGCCCACCTCATAAGGCAACGTAACAACCTCAAATATAACACACAAACACCACACACAGAAGCCATAAAACAGCAGATACAACAGCTCAACACAGAAATAAACAACAAACTCAAAGAAAAACAAACAGAAACATTCAGGGAATTCATAACAACACTAAACCACTCCACAGATACATACAGGCTATACAAGACTATAAACAGCATTACCCACTCTAACAGCGGCATTCACACCTCACACGCGGCTATCTGTCGCAGCCAAAATAATATCCCAACATACACACAACAAGCTAACATTCTAGCTAATCACTACGCAAAGATAAGTCACTTAAACAGAGACAACAACCAGAAACATGCAGACAGACAAACAGCCAGACACAAGAAAACCTACAGACTCGACATGACCATTACACCCTTCAGTACAGACCAGACCACCAAGATCATCAAAAACATTAAGAATTCGAAGGCTACTGGACCAGACAACATATCTAACATACATCTTAAACACTTGGGCCCACAAGGAATATTAGCTCTCACAAATATCAGCACATATTCATACCAACACTGTATTTCCTGACATATGGAAACAAGGTAAAATTATTACACTACTCAAACCAAACAAAAATCCAACAGAACCAGCTTCCTATAGACCCATTACTTTACTATGCACACCTTCCAAAGTAACAGAAAGACTAATCTTACAAATCACCAACCCACACATACCACTATCGCCTACTCAACATGGATTCAGACCTCACCACTCAACCACGACATTACTCACTAACCTCACGCAGCACATCATGGATGGCATCAACTCCAGAAGACCAGCTCAACGTACACTATTAGCAACAATAGACATTAGTAAAGCATTTGATGCTATCCCACGCTTCCCCTCATAAACAAAATACTCAAACAAACATGCACAATAACACCAAAAGGTGGCTGAGCAACTATCTCTCAGGAAGATACTCACATGTCACATTTAATGGCAAGTCATCCAAAAACAAGCTTTTTCCGAACGGGGTCCCTCAAGGCTCTGTTCTCTCACCAACACTCTTCAACTTATACATGCATGACATCCAACACCCATAGAAACAAGCTTACCTTATCATCATATGCAGATGATATCACTCTAACATCCACCCACAACAACATCGACACCGCTACAAATAACCTACAAACATACATAAACAGTATACAAGACTGGCTCACACCAATAGACTCAAAGTAGCGCCCACAAAATCAACCATCACCTTGCTTACAAGCACACAAAAGAACACCAGGTAATTCCACAGCTTACACTAAAAACATCAACATTCCACACACTCACAGAACCAAAATACTTGGTGTCACATACAACACATCATTATCTTTTGCAAAACATTCAGGACATTAAAACCAAATGTACGTCAAGACTTAACACGCTTAGGGTACTAACAGGCACAAACTTTGGACACCAGCAGGAAACAACATCACTCATATACAAACAATATATTCGCTCAGTTATGGACTATGCTAGCCCATGCTGGGCACCCATTATCTCAAACACACACATAAACACCTTACAAACAATACAAACAACGCACTTCGTATCATTACAGGATGCACTCAAACAACACCAATAGAACACCTGCACACAGAAACAAAAATACTAAAAGTTAGGGAACATTTAGACATGAGGGGAACACAATTCATGGCAGCAGCGACAACTAACCCACAACACCCTTGCCACTACATGTACAATCATGCACCAACACCTCGCACCATTAAGGTAACACCAGAGAGATATTATAACGAAATACTCCATTCCATACCACGCCCCACAGACATCACACAGTACAGAAAACACATACACACACATCTAACCCACAAAGCACTGACACGACTCGGTCCGAATGCGGTCCTAGGTGCGAAGCCGCCACCCATTAACAGGTCAGAGATCAGCCTGAGCAGATCGGATCGAGTTAACTTAGCACGATTCCGATGTGGACATCACCCAAACTTACGGACATATAAACACAGACTAGACAACTCCATAGACGACACCTGCCACCTGTGCCAAGACACACCACAAACAATTGAACACATTATGACGGACTGTACCGCTCTAGCACAACAACGAACACAACACAACATCACTAGTGCGCTGAACCTCTGGTCCACTCCGGAGAGGGCGATCGGTTACCTGCGTGCCGCCGGCTTGCTCGATCAGGGTGGGCTGATCGGCTAAACAACAACAACAACAACACAGTCAGTTTCCAGTCAGTCAGTTTCCAGTCAGCCAGTTTCTAGTCAGCCAGTTTCCAGTCAGCCAGTTTCAGTTCAGCCAGCTTCAGTTCAGCCAATAAGGCAAATTTTAGTCGCCGAACCAGAGTCAGATTCACAATTTTTCATATGCCCTACCGAGCATATAACAGTAGCACCTTATGAGAAGATTTGTTTTCTAGCAAAAGTAGTCGACAGTCAAGGAAAATTATTAGAGTCAGAGCGTACTCTGATTACAGAGAAAAGTAATTTCAAAAGAGATGTTCTTATTGCCCAAGTCCTTAGTCAGAGTCAGAATTCAGCTATCTCTGTTGTTTGTTTAAACAAAGGAAAAAGCCCCTTAGAATTAACTTCAAATCAGAAAATAGGAACTGTTTCCACACTAGAAGTAGATTCAGATTTCCCCATCAGTATGATAAATCGTGTTTCCAGTTCCTTAGAGTTAAATCCTTCAGTATTAAAAAAAGAATATAAGAAGTGTCTGGAGCACTCCCTTCAGGAGTCACCAGCTTTACAGGATCCCAAACTAATGGAATCACTTCTCGATTTCCTGATAAGAAATAGAGATGTGATTGCCCTAAAAGGAGATCCTCTGGGCCGAACTAATTTGGTCCCTTTTGAAATCAAGTTGGAACCCATTTTCATTCCTCCCTATCGGGTTCCACATTCCCAATTAGTCACTAGTGAGGAACACATCACGGACATGTTGGAGCAGGATGTCATTCAGCCTTCAGCTAGTCCCTGGTCCGCTCCTATGATTCTCGTCTCCAAAAAGGACGGAACATCTCGCCCTTGTATAGATTTTAGACGCCTGAACCACATTACCATCCCAGACCGTTTCCCGATTCCAAACATGCAGGAAACAATTCTGAACGTAGGGAAAGCGAACTTTTTTTCATCCCTCGATTTTGCATCGGGTTATTGGCAAATGGAGGTCAGTCCCGAATCTCGGGCATTGACTGCTTTCTCCACTAACCGAGGCCATTACGAATTCCAGGTTTTACCTTTCGGAGTCCGAAATGGGCCTGCTAATTTCTCTAGGTTGATGAATATAGTCCTTTCCGACGTATTAGGTGTCGAAGCTCTCGTTTATCTTGACGATATTATCGTCTACAGTTCGGACATAAAAACACACTTTCAACGCCTTCAGAATGTGCTATCACGCTTGAGAAAAGCACACCTTAAACTGAAGCTTGCAAAGTGCAATTTTTTATAAGAATCCCTGGTATACCTAGGATTCCTACTCTCGTCCACAGGAATTAAACCTGATCCAGCCAAACTCGAAGCCCTGGAAAGGTACTCTGTACCCAAAACCATCGACGACGCCCGTGCATTTATTGGTTTTGTCGGATTCTATCGAAATTTTATCCCCCAATTTTCAAATATTGCTAAACCCATTACTAATTTGTTCCAGAAAAATTCAAAATTTAACTGGGAATCCGATCACCAACATGCCTTTGAAACTTTAATTAATAAACTAACCTGTCATCCCATCTTACAATATCCTGATTACTCAAGACCCTTCGTCATAGCCACCGATGCTTCCTCCTATGGACTAGGAGCCGTCCTATTACAAGACGTAGACGGTGTGGAATTACCCATTGCTTATGCCAGTCAACTTCTCTTTGCACTTCAACGATTTGGAAAACGTCCATTTAGACTCGTAATCTTCGTCTGATAGACGTGCGATTTGATAAAGCCCCATGCAAAGAAATCTAAAGGGGTTAAATCTGGTGATCTCGCTGGCCAAGGTCTGTTGCTTCCGCGTCCGATCCAGCGATTTGGAAAACGTCCATTTAGATAATCCTGAACAATTATGGCATAGTGACAAGGAGCACCATCATGTTGATAGACGACGGGGATAGGATTGTTAGTACCGTCGTCTATCAACATGATGGTGCTCCTTGTCACTATGCCAAAATTGTTCAGGATTATCTAAATGGACGTTTTCCAAATCGCTGGATCGGACGCGGAAGCAACAGACCTTGGCCAGCGAGATCACCAGATTTAAACCCTTTAGATTTCTTTGCATGGGGCTTTATCAAATCGCACGTCTATCAGACGAAGATTACGAGTCTTGAAAACTTACGTACACGTATACGAACTGCTGCAGATAACATAACCCCGCAAATGCTCCAGAATGTGTTTAGAAATGCTGCGGAACGATTTGAGCTGTGCAGGGATACTGATGGGCGTCACGTCGAATCCTACTCTTAATTATTTAATAAATGTTACCACTTTATAATTTTATGATTGAATTCCATATAATTTCCAAGTGCTTCACAAAAATAGATCCTGGCTTTATGTACACCCTGTATATATATATGAAAATTATTTCACGAAAGTAACACGTGAAAAATATTTATGATGAATAAAACCACGAAGGAAAGGAAACACAAAAAGGTGCTCAAGCGCTTTCGTCTAATGACATCCTCAGGAACACTGAAGTACATAAAAGGTTACGGCCTATATATAGGTTACAGAAAGAAAAATAAATAAATAAATAACATACATACACACAAACATACATATATATATACACATACATATCTACACACATACATATATATATATATATATATAATGCAATAAACGGAGAAGTAAAAATAAAAATTAAAAATTAAAGATTAGAGGATTAACAAAGAGGCATACAGATTTGTAAGGAAAAATATCGATTTTTAGCACAAGATCAAATGAATTAAAAATACAAATTTATACTGGAAATCTACCCGGGTTTTAACACTTTGCCTTTTAGAGTCAAGTTTCGATATATATAAAAATAAAATGAAGATTAAAAGTTAATAAGTTCAAAGGTAATGGGTGAGCTACATCCCTCTATTCTGATATAGTGTGGTATTACGTTTAAGTTTTTGTGTGTGAGGGGGTCGGGTGCGTACCTGATGGTCTATCCCCTTCCAACACGCCTCTCCTTAGATTTTCTGACATAATAATTACTGATTTGCTGAGAATAATTTATTTTTTCTACATTTTTAAGAATTAAAATTACTAAAACTCTGATAATAATAGCGATAATATACATTGTACTTATTTCTATGACATTTTCATCGCGAAAACAATACGGTTACCTTTGACAACCCCGTGTTTAAGAATTTTTTTTACGAGTTCTCATGAATTCTACAGGGAGACAGAGAGACAGAGAGAGACAGATACAAGGAGTTACAAGGAAAAGAAGTACCTCAAAAGGGCTTGCGGCCCATACCGAGGAGGCCAATGGCAACGGGTGTCAGGGAAAAATTCCTACACCCTCAAATAGTGTGGAAGATTCGGTTTAACCTTTTCTTAAACTGATCCACAGAGGAACTGTTCACAACTTCTGAAGGTAGTCCGTTCCACGTGTCACAGATCTTATAGGTAAAACAATTCCCACGCACTAGTGCTAACCCGTTTCAAATCCAACTTCCAACCATTGTTGCGAGTTGAGTTATCATTTAAACTAAACATGCTTCTAAAATCGACATCGTTGAACCCGTGTAAGAGCTTGAAAACCTCGATGAGTTGACCGCTCAGCCTTCAAGTTTCCAGCGAAAACAAATTCAATGCGCGTAACTTTGTGGCCCTCGCCTGGACTCGCTCCAGCCTATCAATATCCTTCCTGACGGTGGGCGACCAGAACCTTACAGCATATTCTAGGTGCGGCCGAACCAGGGAATTGTACAGAGAGAGCACAATCTCCTTGTTCCGAAATCGAAATTGCCTCCTTATATAACCCAACAGCTTCTGCGCTTTCTTTTCCACCTCTGCGCACTGTTTGGTAAACTTAAGGTCGCTGCTAATTAGCACACCCTAGTCCTTTTCTAAATCAGTGGCCTCGATTTTACTCCCCAACATCGAGTAGTCCGACTTGGGATTGGCGTAGCCAATATGCATGACCTTGCATTTACCGAAGTTAAACGGCATTTGCCATTTTTCGGACCACTCTTCTATCCTACAAAGGTCCGTACGCAGTTGCTCGATCGCTTCGGGTGTCCCAACATTGTCCCCAAGCTTGGTGTCATCAGCGAATTTGGCGATCCTACTGACGATGCCACCGTCGATATCATTTATGTAAATGATAAACAACAGTGACCCCAAAACGGAACCCTGAGGAACCCCACTAGTGACCGAGGCCCAACCCTAGCTAGCCCCTTTAATTACAACTCTCTGCCGCCTATTCTTCGGCCAGTTTCCAATCCAACTACCTACTTCCCCACTGATACCCAGCGCGCGCACTTTGGCCATTAGTCGGCGGTGAGGTACTTTATCAAAGGCTTTCTGAAAGTCTAGATAAAGTATGTCTATCGCCCTACTCTTATCGTACTCACGCCACATGACGTGGAAAAACTCCAGCAAATTGGTGAGACACGACCTATGTCGCCTAAACCTATGTTGGGAGTCCCCAAGCAGATTTTAGGAATCCAAATGGTCAACGATCCTATCCGCTATTATCCCCTCTAATAATTTACCTCAATCGAAGTGAGACTAATGGGACGCTAGTTCCCTAGACTTTCGTGATCCCCTTTCTTAAAGATAGGGGTCACGTTGGCTTCCCTCCAGTCACCAGGCACCTGGCCCGTCTCCAACGATTTGTTGAAGACTGTAGCCAGGTGAGGAGCCAACTGGTCGCGCACTTCCCGCAAGACTGTGAGGAAAAGCCGTCCAGGATGGCTAGGGAGGGGTTCAATATGCGTCAAGTCATGCCAGCGCTCGGTTCTCTCCCTCTCTCCTTTCAATAAAGACTTGTGTTTTATTACCCTTTAAATACATGCACACAAACATATCATACATACATACATGGTAGGTTAGGGTCTCTCTGTCTCTTCTTCTCAATCTCTCTTCCTTTGAGTGGGATTTTTCTTTATTTCTTCCTACTTCTTCTACTATCCCCCTTTCCTACACTTTGAATACTATCCCCTACCCCTCGTTGGGCCTTGGCTTTGGGGAACTAGCCCCCACCCCCTCTTTGAGTCCTTGGCTTTGGGGACTCCACACCCCCTTACCCAAACTCGGCATTTTTAATATGAACTTTAACGGACACTCGGCATTTTTGTGGACATACTATTTAATCCAACTGCGTTCGAGATTCTCTGGGGGTCATTGACAATAGCAGATACAACTTTTTTGAAAGCAGCATTAGTTGAATCAGTAATTTTGTCCATAGAAGACTTCGCAGCTGCTGAAGTATTACGTCGTCTTCCTGTTAATGTGGTTTAACAGTCATTGGGCGTCTGCATCATTCAGATCTAAAAATGCCTCCAGAACACGGATACGCAGCTGTGATGCTTAGTCATTCCCTCCTGCACAGATTTTTTAATTATACACTGTTTCAATTCAACAGTCCTATACTGAACAATACGTCTCCTCTTGCTTGGATTCTTAGGATTTTTATGGAAACATTTGTCTCTGCAAGTCAGGCAGCATCGCTTAAAGTCGAAGGTTGGTTGTTGGGAGTAGTATGAGCGCAAAATGGACGAGTGCAATGCAATTGCAAATGTTGATAAATGTTGCAAGAGTGCCAAGCCCTTCCCTTTGTTGCAAGAGTGCCAACCCCCATTCCCCTTTGTTGCAAGGCGCTCCCCTAAATGGGGGAGGGGTTGCTGCAAGAGCAACAAGGGGTTATGCAACTTGGAGGCGGAGTTATCCCCCAAGTTGCAATGAACCCCCGCTGGGGGAGACCTCTTTGGGAGATAAGGTGTGACGGCCTCACCCCCCAAAGGGTTATACCTAACCTAAGAGAGAGGAGAGGTGTTCGCTTGCCAGGAGCCAAGCGCATATTAAGACTTCAGCCGAGCGGCCGTTGCCTTATATGGCCCCTAATCACCCAGTTGGCTTAATCAGCCAGTGCCTCCAGGCATCATCAGCCAGTTGGCACTGTGTATACTTCGTTTGGCTCGTACACACAACACACCCGTCTATACGCCCATTACGTTTATATGCGTCGGGCGACCGCGTTAAACTGTAGATCTGAGATGGAGTGTAGGCGGGCTCGAGACCAGGTGGCGGCGCGTCCTTCCGCGGTTGTTAGCCAGGGCGACCTAATGATCCGTGTTAAACCGTAGGTCTAAGGTGGAGTGTAAACATCCTTCCACGATTCGTAGGGGCAACCAGGGGATCCCGTTATTGCAACACTCGATCATGTTGTTTATCCGTTTGTTTATTTCCCTCTCTCTCTCATATATATATATATATATATATATATAATATATATATATATATATTAGTGGTGGACCGGATGTCAGTTTTTCAACATCTGCGGATGCGGATCTTTAATTTCAATATCCACGGATGCGGATATTTAGTTAATCTATCAATATAATATAGAATTATGAATATATGACAATTTTCAAAATTCGTGACATTACTATTATGGCAGGCAATGCATAAGAATTAAAATTAATATTAATGTTTTCATTACGATAAAAATAATAACTTTCTCAAGAGTTTCAGCCACAGAAAATTCAATGAAACAAGTTTCATTCAATTTTCTGTGTTACCAGGTATTTATATTTTGAGGTTTATATATTTGTTTGTTCACTAATAATTAATACTTTACATGAAATGTGCATAACTGGGCCTTATAAGCTACTTTATAAGCTAATTTAATTGTAAATTGCATAATTTGTTAGAGGTAATATCTGCATAACATCCGCAGTCAGAAGTGCGGATGCGGATGCGGATATCCGGTCCACCACTAATATATATATACACACACACTTCCCCGTTTAAAAGTAGGTCTAAGGTGGAGTGTAAAGCTTGAACTTCACCAGAATGAACAATTCGGACGGAAAGCAAATGCGAGCCTATATATGTACATTTTCGGAAAAAAGTTCATCTAAAAATTCGTGTAAATGTCTTTCCACGTTTCTCTCTCTCATATATATACTTCCCCGTTTAAAAGTAGGTCTAAGGTGGAGTGTAAAGATTGACATTCACCAGAATGAACAATTCGGACGGAAAGCAAAGGCGAGCCTACTGTATATATATGTGCATTTCCAGAAAAAAGTTCATCTAAAAATTCGTGTAAACATCTTTCCACGTTTCTTTCTCTCTCTCATATATATATATATATATATATATATATATATATATATATATATATATATTCCCGTCTAAAAGTAGGTCTAAGGGGGAGTGTAAAGATTGACATTCGCCAGAATGAACAAGCCTTCCTAAACATCTCCTAATTAACCGATGTAATTAGTTGAACAATAGAAGGACATAAATATTTATGGAAAATAATATATATATATATATATAATATAATATATATATATATATATATATTAAACATCGTTCTGAAAATTGCGGAGTTTGGCGGAAGCGATAGATAATTTCGATTAAAAATTCCAATAAATAAGCTTCTTTCCGCAGGAGTTTATTTCGAGATCATAAAGATTAAACTTCACCAGCAATTGAATGGTCGTTTAGTGTATATCTCAAACATACGCGAATTGCACCAATAATGTCTGCTAATCATAGTTTTTCTTGTCTTTCTACAACAAAAACAAATTTAATTACAGGGTTATAAACGGCCTTCCATTCTGAACTTTTCTCATATATATATATATATATATATATATATATATATATATATGTTGTTTATTTCTTTATTGGCGGTTCTCTGATTTCCAAGATTCGAGATAAGGTACGCATTTTAAATTATACTACACAGCGTCGGGTCAATCTTAGTATTTCAGTTCGCTCGGGATCGTGTTTATTGAAACACTACATCACACGTCTTTGTTTTTTTTAATTTATCTATTCTATCGCTCAAATTTTACAGAGCAGCGTTCATAGATAATTAAATGTCTTCCACTTTTATGTTTCAAGGCACCATAAACCGTAGTTAGCGTTTCTCTCAAGCACACGCAAATTGTTCAGAATATATCTTCCAATATCACGAAAACCCATCCTTTCCCGACAAACGAGGTTGTACAGGCGAACTGCTACTACCATAAAACGTTTCACATTCCAACCTCAACTCTCTCTCTCTCTCTCTCTCGGTCGAATACAACATCAAAAAACAAAGCGTTTCTCGTCTCTCCACGAATGGGGACATCTGACACGCCCCAGATTTCACGGGGCAACCAACCACTGCCATGTGGGCGGATCCCATGACCTCCTTTTGGCCGCTATGCAGGCCTACGCGTCAAGCCCCGCCAAAAATTCACCGTCAGCCAATAGGAAGCTAACGATTGTGTTTTGTGGGTTGGTCACAAGCCCCCTTTATAAAAGGGAGCAATTCATTTCAGAGTCTCAGTTCGTATGTTTTTTCGCTTAGTGCTTTTCAAATATAACTATGAGTCAGTTATCGGTCTACAATTCTCCGGAATTGATTGAAGATAAAGACTTTTATGCTCACGCAACGCTTCTAATTTGCAGAGCTATAGATCGGGGGGAGCTTTTATCTACCCAGTGTGTTACGGAAAATTGTGACGAAATGCAGGATCCGTTCAATGAAGACGCTGTTGAAATGTAAGTAACTTATAAGTGTCTAACCTAGCTTTATTCTGAGTTTTCCTACAAAGAAAAATTAACCCCAGGACCCTTTTTCATTTATAACAATATAGCCTAGCGCAATAAACGCGTTTTCAAAAATATTTTTAATTCTCTGTCCCCTTCGGGTTATTTCAGTATATATATATATATATACATGGTGTGTTTTTATTTGCACATTTCTTGTACAGGTACGATTTTAGAAATATTAAAAACTTACAATAGAAATATTAAAAACTATTAAGATTTGGCTGCGGGTTCGAGACCCGTTGCAGGCAGATGGAGCATAGCACACCCAGCTAATCTTACTTTTGAAAACTGTCAGGATATCTGCTTATGGTTACACTTTGTTGTTAGTCTAACCTAGCTATATCCTGAATTTTCTACAACGTAAAAATTAATCCCATCATGTTTTTAATTATTGTGTTTCCATCGTGATTATTTCGGCACATATAAATATATATATATTAGTGATGTAGCGGATGTCATTTTTTTCACATCCGCGGATGCGGATGAGGATGTTTGATTTCAACATCCGCGGATGCGGATGCGGATGTCTACATTTTCGTTATTTTTTAGGATATATTCGAGATTTCTTGTGTTTAACGTATATAATAAGTTATTATATAGAGAGAGCTGTAGCTATAATGTAGTAGAATTGATTAATTGTACAATAATTGCTGTACTTTTCTCTGAACATATAAAATTATATCAAGCATCTAACTAATATAGAAATCAATTAGTGAATTCGTCTGCAAATAAATTCGTTATATTTTGTTGAGTTTCAGCCACAATTAGAAATCATAATTGTGTTACCAGGATGCGGGACGTGAACCCAACTCAAATGCACCCCCACCGACCTCTTTCCCCAACCTCCACCCTTAGAAAGAGATCTTTAATTAGCTTGATAACTATTTATATTAAGTTTAAAGTTTTATTAGGCATATTTATAAATGAGTAATTAAAATAAAGTAAACTAAGATGTTCATCGTTTAATGTTCAAACTTAATTATAGGAAGGTTATGCTTAAGGAACATTAATTTTTCTGCCTTTTCTGCTGCCAGTCTGTTTCTCTTTTCATCATATATTAATCCAGCACTGGTAAATAATCTCTCGCTTGGTACGTTTGTTGGAGGACAGGTTAAATGTTTCCTTGCAAGTTTACTCAAGTATGGATAGATATTCTGCGTATTTTTCCACCAACTAATAGGATTGTCACATGCAGCCAGGCGTTTTTCTTGGTGATAGCTCTCGATCATTTTTACTACATCTTTTGACATCGCGTAGGTCTCGTCATTGCTGCTTGACTCAAGAAACTGAGAGACAGATTCTGTGATAGATTTGCTTGTTGAAGGTGTTGGTTCTGTCACTGAAACTTTTATTCTTTTGGTGGGTGGCGAAGCGACAGATTCAAGAGATTGAAGCTCTTCAACTGCTTTGCCAAGTGATGATTTAACTCGTTCTAATGTACTAAGTGAAAATAACTTAGCTTTGTAACGTGGATCTAAGTAGGTTGCAAGAGAGTAACTTCATACAAGAACAGCCTCTCGTCTTGTCGCTTGCATCACTTTTGCGCACAATGAACTAGTTCTATTAATATAGTAGAATTTGATAATTTCCGCTTATTAATGACATTTTATCTCAACGGTCCACATCCGCACGACATCCGCAGTCCAAAGTGCGGATGCGGATGCGGATGCGAGAAAATGTGCGGATGTTCCGCGGATGCGGATGCGGATGTGACCTACATCACTAATAATATATATATATATATATATATATATATATATATATATATATATATATGGTGGGGCTTTAATAATATTTTCGTCGATAATTCAGCACCGCAGTAGGATTTTTAAATTACGAAAACTTTTAAGAATTATCTGCATTTAAATTCGTGGCATTTCTCTTGTTGTAGCTCTTTATTTTTACTTAACCCTTTAAGGACTGAAGATGCCAATTGCTAACGTTTCA
The DNA here is from genome assembly GCA_023014485.1 of Bathynomus jamesi. Classification (NCBI taxonomy): domain Eukaryota; kingdom Metazoa; phylum Arthropoda; class Malacostraca; order Isopoda; family Cirolanidae; genus Bathynomus; species Bathynomus jamesi. The sequence continues at coordinate 136,335 of JAJOZX010009461.1, read as the reverse complement.
AATACACGCATTCATAACTTAACCCTACAAAAAATTCAGGGCTGAAAGGGTTAACCTTATAGGACCGATGCGGAACTCGGTCGTGTTATAGCTACTTTTGATGAAAGGGGACTAAATGATATGGATGTTTCTCCGCACAGCCAACCCAATGACCTGAATACAGAAGTCGAGGTATTGGCTATATCCGGTCAAGCGAGTGTCAGATTATTGAGGAACTAATATAAGTATTTTTGAGGTTAAGAACAAAACACATTGTATTTTCACTTATTAAATGGCAGAAATCATGTACAAAGCGGAACCAGTGTCCGTTAAATAAGTCTTAATGGCTACATTTTAGAGTTGCAAATGTATATACAACTTTACACAATATAGATATACACCTTTACACATTACAGCGGGTGCTAACATATGGGAACCTTTTTTTATCTGTCTGCATACACTTTTATCGTTCATCTCTGTGTCACACAAATCGAATAATTTAAAAAAAATTATAAATCCCTTCCCACCTGACATGTGCAGGAGAAATGAAATGCAATACATGCCGCACGTTTCAGTATAATATCTTTGAAAACGATATGGGTTCCAAACAATCTCAGGTACATGTAATTGCGCAATAAACTGTACAATTGCCGAATCATTCCAGGGCTGAAATCCGAGTGAATTAAAATAGTACATTCTTTCCCTATTTTTAAAATAGATTGCAAATCAATGAATTCCCTCACCCCCTACAATGTCGGTGTTAACGATAATCCCGTACCAGTTTCTCGTACTTGGCAGCTTCAATATTTCATTCTTCGCAAACACACCGATAAATTTTGAGCGTGTGAAACGGTCACTTTTCGTTACTCTCTGGAGTGTATTCGCGTCCATTTTAAAAGTCTGTGACCACGTTCCTGAAACGATCAACTTCTATTAGTGCCTGTGATTCGAGGTACACGAGTACACTTATAGGCGCTTCTATAGGCTTGGCAAATTCCAACCTGACTGGGATATTCCCACTCTGCTGTGGACTTAAATGCGTATTTGCGCCAGCAGACAAGTCAGGCATAATATCAAATGAATAAATGTTAAATTCTTCGACAAATTCTTTCTGCGTTACACCAAACCCAAGTTCGTCACAGGCACCTGTATTATAAGCCAGACTACTATATACACTCGCGCAGAGCGGTAACACAGCGTCTGATGAGTAGTCAGTAATCATGGTCCCTCTCAAAGCGATGCCATTTACGTATAGAGTAATACTTTTAAGGCCGAAATTCTCGAATTTAAAGGCACTCTTTTTATATTTTCCATTCGTCCAGGCGTGGTCCTGCATTCCAATTAATATCCTTTTAGGTAGGACTCCAAGGGCCACGTTTTCTAGTTGCTTCGAGGCCAACCCGGCGGGGACCGTGTATAGTTTGATCTGTATCCTGTTAATTGGGTATTTTATTGTGGTGTGTATTAAGTCTTTCTCAATTTCTATTTGTTTCGGGAACTTAATTTCACTCGGCGTATACGCAAATACGTCTCCATGATGTGAATCACAACAACTTCATATCCACTCCGTTCATAAGCAGTTTCTCCTGGAATGTGAAACCTGTATGAAGACGTCCAAAACATTCATATATCTTTTTTTTAGAATTTTTAAATTTATCCTTTATTCCATTTTCATCTTTAGCATGGTAATACCGGCGGTTAAAAAGGTGTCTTTAGCTTCTTTTGAAAAGTTGAGGACATTTTTCAGATAGGCTCGTAGGTGGTAGTACCCCGTTCCTGCCGAGATGTTAACCTGGTTTAAATACACTTCACACTGGCTGAATAAGGAGTGTAAAAAGTTGGTTTCAGTATAGGCCGAGTAACTATCATCGCAGTCCGTTCCATCAGAATGGACTATACGCAGTTTAGCGTACATGTGCATGCAGCTGAGTATCACTAATTCTATAGGGGCACTGGGCGAACTAATTGTGTTTAATGGGTTAATTGTAATGAAATGAAATGAAATGAAAAGGTTTATTGGCAGACTATAGTCCATATGACAAATATTATTAATACAATGACAGTTCATATACTAAGGATAGAAATATATACAATTGATTAGAAATAATACTGCACTGTCGAAGTTAAGTGGAGCTACAGACAGACGTTTTCGTACCAAGAAGTCCATAGCTTAGAGGGTAAATGGCAAGACTCATGGATAGCTTGGATAATCGGGTTGGTTGATTTTTTAATTCTTTGCATTATACTGTGTTGAGCACGTCTTGTTACCTCCGGGAAGCTCGGGACATTGCGGGTGGCAAACATTTGCGAAGCTGAGCATCTCGAGGGTAATTTATGTAAGAGTCTAAAAGACCTGTTGTACAGCAAATTTAGGGTTCTGCCGGAACCTTTTTTATAATTCACCCACAGTTGCTGACCGTATATATTACTGCAGAAAGTACGAAAGAGTGTCTTTAGCTTCACTTGTACAGAAACGAAAGTTCCTTATGGTCATATTCGCTTTAGCACACAGGCTTCGAGATTGTTTTCTTATATCCGAGTCATCACTCAAGGAGCTGGTAATAGTTTGACCCAAATACTTAAACTCTTGTACTTCCTCAATTACTTCACCATTCATTTTAAACCTTATATCAGCTGGCTGATTACAGCTTTTAGGATGAAATTGCATAACCTTAGTTTTTGTAACATTAAAAAGAATATCATATTTCTGCGAATACACTTCGCAGACATTTAGTAGCCGATCCAGACCTTTAACAGAGGGACTTATTAACACCATATCGTCGGCATAAACTAAGTTATTTGTCCTTGTGTTATCTATACAACATCCTACAGTTGCCTCATTAAGTGAAGCAATTAATCCGTCAATATACACATTAAACAGCATAGGGGAGAGCAAGGAGCCTTGTCTCACACCGCAAGAGGAGCCAAAACACTCGGATAGTACATTGCCCCACCTAACAGTGAAAGATTGGTGGGAATACCAAAATTTCAATAAATTTAATATGTACATGCGAACCTTCCTGTCTTCTAATTTTGCAAATAAAATATTGTGGTTCACCCTATCATATGCCTTACTTATATCAAGGAAACAGCTATAAATGGTTGAATTACTGTCAATGTATTTAGATATTGTTTCTTTAAGTACATAGATACACAGGTCAGTTGAGTGGGACCTTTTAAAGCCAAACTGATTTGGAGATGTCCATAGGAAATCATTTAATCGGAGTAACAAGAGTTTTTCTAGCAGTTTCGAGAAGCAGGAAGCGACAGCAATAGGCCTGTAATTATTGCTGGACAGAATGTCTCCGTACTTATTTTTGACCAGGGGCAAGATATATACCCTCATGAACTCTGCAGTGATATAGCTATGAGCAAGCATGGCTGATAGGAGCAATGATATATGCAGACATACTACGTCATTTGCATATTTTCAGTGCTCATTCGATAAGTCATCTACCCCTGACGCAGAACCAGTCTTTAACTCTTTAATTAACCTCTTTACTTCAGAAAATGATATCAAAATATTTTCCCTTGTCCCTCCCACAATCGTTTCGCTGCAATCTATCTTAAGATTATCTCTACTCACACTATTAAGAATGTTAGAGTAGTGGTTTTTCCACAGCTTTGCAATTTCATCCTCCCCCGACACCCCATCGATTGTCGGAGGGAGGACATATTTGACACCCGTTTGATTCTTAACAAATTTCCAAAATTTGTTATTATCGTTATTTATGCGAGCTTCACAGGCTTTTGATGCTCGAATAGACTCTTCTTCCTGTTTACATCGCCTTATGGCCGCCTTATACTGACCCCGACTTCTACACATATTTATGTATACTGGTCCTAATCTGGGTCTACCATGAAAGCACCACAAATCATAGGCGTCTTTCGATTCCCTCTTCAGGGGGGCAATAAAATCATTCTATCCAGGAATAACCTTAGTATGATAGTTGTAAGATTTAATCAAGGGGCTTCCTGCTTCTCTTAACAGGGATATTATCTTACTATAATATCTATCTATGAGTTTACAGTGAGAATCATTTGAACAAGGATTATTACAAGCAAGGTGCAAAATTTCTAAATTATTAAAGAGGTGACATGTTCTTTCTTTGTATTCTATTCTCTGCTGCATATTAACATTGGACCAATCAAAGCGATTATTCTTACCCATTGAGTTCTTGTTAAGTCGTGTTGCGCATAAATTGGTAAAGTTAATTAATATTTCTAATGGTCTATGATCAGAAAGAAGGAAATCATGCAAAATATGAACTCTAACAATTCGATCCTTTAGATTATTAATAGTGAGACAATGATCAATCCACCTGGTGGTACCACTCATATCGCTAACGTATGTAAAATTACCACTGGCTACCCCTAATACATCTACATCACTTATACTTAAATTGGCCGACTCGCACATGTTACCCAATTCTACAAAGAATTCCGAGTTCACATATGCGTTAAAGTCCCCCATTATTATACAGTGAGAATATTTGAGGTTATCTGATAATGACTTAATTTTGTACAGCAAATCAATGTATTCATCTAGATTACTGCCGTTGTTGTATGGTAAATAGCAGTTTACAATTAATATGCAATCATTGTTCACTTGTAATTCAATGCCTAACAACCTTACGTTATCGCTTGTTAAAAATCTTATATGTTTTGACAAATTTTTCCTTAATAAGAAAGCAACACCACCAAAAAGCCTACCTTACATTAATTCATCTGACAAGTCTACTGCTGATGACGCATGGTATATAAAGTCATCATGGATGGTAGAGAGGAATTTTAGCTCTTGCTTAGGTAGCCAGTGCTCCTGCAGGAGTATCAAATCTGCACTGTCGCAGATTTTATGAACATCTACAGTTGAATTCCTCACTGACCTTACATTATATGAGACTATTTTCAACAAGTTATCCGCCATGACTGATAGAAAATTTATTATTAGTAAGGTTATTATTATTATACATAGTACAACTTTCAGGCATTACCGTTAGGGCACCTATTATTATTATTATTATTATTTTGCCTGTTATCAAATCTCCTGGAAAAGTAAATAAACTCCTCAACAATAATACCGTCTGGCCATTGACTCATTATACGGGTTGAAATGCGCATTTACACCTTTAATTATTCCTTTAAAAAGTTATAATACGGAGATTTCGTGTTTAGTTTATTAACTATCACTATACTGTGTTCACCAATGATTTCTTCTATCATGTGTCGAATATCGCTTGCCTCGTTCGAGAGCTGAATTCGCGACACAAATAGGGTGAGATTCTCCATCGGTGGCCTCGCCGCGGAGACCGGTTGAGGAGACCTTTGGGACTGGCGCCTATTAACAGTTACCCACCCGTCCTGCTCCGTCGATCTCCCTGAGGCAGGGTTCGCCTGCCTGGGGGATGGGTGGCACAACCTTTGGGGGATAGGAGGCCCCTCCCTTACTCTGTGGCTTGGTGAGGGTCTGTAATAAAGTCGCTATGCTCAATAGAGACTTGAGTGGGGGGCATATCAAAGAGGGACAGTTCCGGTTCACAGCATTGTGAACTACACGGATGGATGAAACGCGCCATGACGAGTCAGAAATAGTGCCACCTCCCTCGACAAGTATTAGTCAGCCTATGATTCGTGAGAGTAGTGTCCTCAGCTTATATCAGTTAAAAAAATGATCAGCCATAGGTTTCATACGCTTAAAGCAGTTTTTTTTAAATTTCCTTTTACGTTTAGCGCCACGTGATGGTAACCCCTTCTTCCTGGTAGATCTCTTCTTTCCGCCACCACCCATTTTTCTCTTTGTATCTTTGATGATTTCGTCCCGTGTACGTTTTAAATGTTTTTTTAGAGCTTCTTTAGGCTTAGTTCCACCCATTATGTCTTCTGCCGCGTTAAAACCTGTTTGTAACGCCTTCCGCCCTAGGTACCTGGCACCCCTCTTCAACAGTGGGACAGCGGTGCGTAGTATGGATGAAAAAATGGATCCAAGTCCACTCCCACGCTGGTACTCACTCCTCGGTAGACTGTGAATGGTCTTCGAGTCATTATAAACGACGAAAGTGTAGTTTCACTGTTAAGCTCCCATCACCGAATGGGAAATTTTTTCCCTCAATCGTTCTTATATATATCGAGATGTTGGTTAATAGATTAGTCGCAACATTCACATAATGGGGCTTGTCATATGTAATGCTCAAACTTTTCCCTCTATGGTTCGGGATGTGTGCAATGCGCAGCAGGCGCGCCTGGGTGTCCCCAACAAATTGGTGCTCTACGATATTGCTGTAAATATAGCACATGTCTCGGGGCGGAGAGCTTTCACCCAATTTCTCTATCTTCAATTGATACATTAAGCTGGACAAGTCATGCTGTGCCTCGTGAAAGGTATCTCTTTGGAGAGCTGCGCTATATCGGCCCTGTCACAATTGTGAACAGCTCTTTATCTTTAATATTTCTACTAAGCGTTGACTTTAACTTCAATGTGCATGCAGGCGTGTCTATGTTTACGACTTCAAAAAGTAAATCGTATTCAGGTACGACTTTCAAGACTCTTGTTTAACCCCGTCACAATGTCCATGGCTGTATCATAATGCCCGATTCCTAGCGATACATTTGTGCTATAGTACCGTTCCTCACCGAACAGGACTGAACGCATAGTATTGTCTAAGGTTATGCCTAATTTTTCGCACTCATCGACTTCTAATGATCAGAAATATGATTTGTCATTTTCAAGAGTTAAAAATTTGGTGGCTAACTGGAGTTCACATAACCCCACCTCATACGAATCACGCTCCAATTCAATGGGTCCGTGGAGTTCTGTCACAAAGTTGGCGAGGGTGTTGTTAGGATGTACAGACAGAGAAGAGAGGACGGGAGTGTGACAGAAATGGTAGGCGCCATGTTGCATACTATTTAAGCTTCATTATTGCAGCAGCTTTTATATAGGTGTTGAAGCTTTCTGGGTAACCCAGCCATTTCACCAGGTACATTTTTCTTTCCTGAACCTTTGCTTCCTAAATTTTTCAATTTTAACACACTTTTTCCTAAATTAAATGTCACTTTCTGCAACTCCTCGCGGTAAAAGCCTCCTGCGATCTCTTCCCATTCAAATCTTCAACGTAATACATCATTATCTCACCTTTAGGTCTCATAGCACGAACTTTAAAAATCTCACGTGTCCATCCTTGCTCAAATCCCTTCGCGAATTTATTTCCCGAACGTGATAGCCTTACATAATCATTTGATTTTGAGATGTGTGGTGGTGGTGGTGTTCCATCTCTTCTCACCTCTGGCAGCGCACCTCTTTCTAAAACTTCGTTAGGCGTTGTGCCAATCGTACGATGGTGTGAACGGTTGTATGATGAAGCCAATGAACCGAGAACGTTTATATATCTGTATGTGTTTTTATGTGTAAAATAGCGATGCATGCGTTCCTTTATGGTACGTTGAACTCTTTCAGCTAAAGAGGCCTTATGTATAGAACTGTAGTGTAGTAATATATTAAACTCTGTCAGCATGTTCTGAAAAGCGCGACCTATAAATTCTTTCCCCATATCCGTACAAAAATAGCCAGGAATCCTTTTTCTTTAACATCAACGTTTTGGTCGCTTTAGCAACTGTTTCAGGCGATTTATTTTTCAGGGGAATTAGCCACAGATATCTAGAGAATACATCTATTATGAATAGGATGTAGCGGTAACCATCGTTATACACTGAATATCTTTGCATGTCTGTTAAATCCGCCTGCCAAATAGAGTCAATCGAAGCAGCTGTTGTCTTGGCCGTTTTAAACCTTTTTCTCACCGGTTTATGAAGTGTATAAGCATCCTGTTCCCGCAAAAATCTCTCAACATCTTTTTTCCTTACACCGTAAACACCTCTGTACAGTCTATTAACGCCACCATAGGAGGCGGGGTTAGAAATGTCATAATAGCGTTTACTTAATATGTTAGCCATTTGCGTATTTTAGAGACACGTGGATAAGGCTGGCCGTTTGTTCTCTTCTTTCTCCTCTTCAGAGACGCTGCTGGGGGCGATGGCGTACTCAGTTGTGACACATGCGAGACTTGATCCAAGTCTTTTAACCTATTCAGATTACCTATCAATGTTTTGGGGACATTTATTTGTTGTAGTCTTGCTTTAATATGCTTCCATCCTGTTGGCGAGGGTCTGTCCCACTTTCTCACCAGATCATGAACAATATCAACGATATTGGATCCTTGTACCCTTGTTCCTTCAACAATGACCTCGCCTGTATCGTCCACTGTATGATGGGGTCCTCACTCAATAGATTATAAAGACTTAACCTTTATTCCTCAATGTATGTGGGAGGCTGTTTTTTAGCACATGTTCGATGTGTTTGTTCCGTTGTTCTTTGGTTGGTCATCTCTAACGTCGGGGCCAGGTCCTGTGTCGCCATGCTCAGCACTACTCGCGCTGTGCCTAATAACCACGGGGAGCTCTGTAGGATCTTATAATCTTCGTACTCATGAAGAAATTTCTGCAAAGCCTCTTGGTACAAGATCCTTTTCTCATCAGGTGACTTTTCACTGTTTAATAGGGCTAGCAACTCGCTTTCCATTCTTTTAAGCCTACTTTTACGGGGTTCTAGACCGTGTCTGGAATCTTTGAACTTTGCAATGAAGCATACACCTCGTGCGGAATCACAACCACCTTCTTCATTATATTAATCTAGTCAGTAAAGGACCCAAAACTGAAAATAAGATGGGTAGGAATGATCCTCCTCTTTGTACAATAATGCGCTTTTTCTTACCCACAGTTTGACTTTTATGAGCGAGCGCTCGTATTATGTTCTTGTAACGACGTAAGCGAGCCTTCTGAGAGGGTTTCATTGGCACATTACATTTTATAACATTAAGACAGATTTCACAGATGCATTTTAAAAAGTCAGAGTCGATATTTTTAACAAACATCTGTTGCAGTGCCCGGGGCAATCGTTGATAGATTTTTATTAATTCACGGTATTTCTTTAGCCTATTTGTCATTCTGGAATATACACCGTTTCAGGTTCGCTTGGGAATATATTCGTTCTTAGAAGCACCCTAAACGTGTTTCGCGGGTGAAGGTCACAAAGCAAATATCCATAACGCTGGTTTGTGGCCTCTTTATAAACCTCCAAAAACTCCTTACGCTGATTCGGGAACATTTGATTGGCTAATACCCCAATTTGTGACATATCTCTACGTTGCGCGAATAAGACTAGATATTGTGTATTTAGCGACACATCGCGCATGTATCTATTTTTGAAAAATAGATTCTGTTGATGAAGAACACGCTTATGTTAAGATGGTGGGAGAACACTGTAAATGTCTCGGCAAACGTTTTATCCATCTCCAACATGAGATCGTCAATTACAATGACTGTATGTTCATTTCCCTTTAACGAATTAACGTCATAGACCCCTTGTGGAACAAATTTCATCTTGGTACTCGTTGAACACTGATTGATACGTCGAATAGCACCATATAACTTTATGCACAAATTTTGAGAACATCTCCCTTTTCTTTAATGATTTTAAGCATAAACACAGTTTTACCACATCCTGTAGGTCCAGATATAATACATGTGGATGGGCTCGTGAACCTGAATTTTTCTACAGAATCCATTTCTAACACGTCACACCCTAAGTGGGCCATTTACAAAATATTACAAATTTTGAGTGCTGCTCCTTATATTTTGTTTTCTTCTTCCACAGAACCGTGAATGACGACGATGTACAGCACCCCATCATCGATATCACAGACGACCCGTTGACCGTGCAGCTACAGAATCCATCCCCGCTGACGAATCCTCACCAGCGATACCTGTAGCACGCGCCAGTTCAAAGCGGAGGCATGATGAAGAGCCCACCACGTCAGGTATAAAGCCAGTGCCAGGTTGAGCCGGTTGTTAGACCACCAGTAATAGAGCCCCAACCTCTACGTCTTACGACACAACCCCCACAATAGTACCTTCCTCAAATATACCCCTTATTCAATTCCGGGTACATCCTCCACAGCAGCTTCCGTTCTGTTGAGGATGGCATAACATTCGAGTTGGTGCGCACCGCTACCCCACCCCGGCCTTGACTAGAAATCGGTATATAGTCAGGGTTGATCCTAGATCCATGTATAGCAATGGTGTTGAACACGGACTACGGCGCATAGTTGAACGTATTGTAGAGTTTGCCCTTCAGAACCGCGACGAACGTGAAGTCAGGACGAGGCTGTCCTTCGGATTCGGGTCAGATGACGGAGATGTAGATGATTTTTGGGTAGTAATACCGTTCAGACGCTTGGCAGCTGAAGATATAGAGTATATATTAGGCCGTATAATGCAGGCCTCTCAAAGTAGTATAGCCTTCAATATGGACAACTTCACGGTAAATATTGACCGTGTATTCCGTGTTGCGGGTCATAGTGCCACACCTTATACTCTTAACTTCAATTCTCAGGCTATTTATAGACGGCATATAAACGCCGATCGTGGTTGCGGCTTTATAGCAGTAGTCTTAGCCTGTATGTTTACTGTACTAAATACACGGGTCAAAAACATTTGGTTGCCTACGGTAGTGGAGCGTGCCCGTAAACTAGCTGTAGACTGTAAACTTGAATTTGACTGTAATATGGGTCCTGAAGAGCTGAGAAGGGTAGAACAGGAAATGAATGTTCGTATAGTTGTATTTGGAATGGATGATCGTCGTAGACTGTGTATGTTTTTAAAAGCAGTGTGAGAGATCGTACAAGACCCCTACTTATTTTAGGCTGTCAGGACAACATATCTACCCATCCGTAATATAAGGGACCTTTACGCGAGTTATGATAAAAGTCGAAAATATGGACGACATCATGATTTGTGTAAGGGTGTATCGAGTTTGCGGATGATATAGTGAAACATTGTAAAGATTGCCACATGGTATGTGAGCAGTGTAAAAGCTCCAAATGTGAAAGCCGTGTAGTTGAAGCTGAGAAGAGGGATTGTGATGTGTGTAGACGCACATTTTTCAATAATAACTGTTTTGAGCTCCATAAATCAATTGGCACGTGCAGGAAAATGAGAATCTGTGAATGTGGTATGTTTCATATGATGGATAATTGGGGAAATTTCAAGCATAAATGTGATGAAATTCACTGTTCTACATGCCATGAGAAATATAAGGCGGTTGGAGTAAAGCATGTATGTTATATGAAAGACGCCAAGCCTAAAAACAGCCCTTGTATAACTGTGTACTACGATATAGAAACATATACGAATGCTGAAACCAAAGAGGTTATTCCACATTTACTTGTAAGCCAGACTATCTGTGATGAGTGTATGGAGAGCGAGTGTGATGAGTGTCACAAATGTGGTAAACGGACAAACGTTTTTAAAACGAATGCCCACGATAGCCCTGTGAAACTCTTTGTGTCCTATATTGTCAAGTTAGCGGACAAGTTAAAAAAAATGACTGTGTATATTCTCGCCCATAACGGGGCAAAATTTGACACACGGTTCCTTTATAAGGAGTTGCTTGAGCACGAGTCATCTGAGATATTTACAGGTGATCCCTTGAAAAGGGGCAACAAACTAATACAGATGCAAATAAAAGGTAATGTACAGTTTAAAGACACTTTATTATTCACACCTTGAAAATTAGCAAAGCAACCCAAGGTAATGGGCGTAGCCGCTGAAGTTTCAAAAGGATATTTCCCTTACACATTCCTCACTAGCGAAACTTTAAATTACGTAGGACTACCTCCACCCAAACTTTACTTTAACTATGGATGTATGAGTACAGATGAACGTGAAGATTTTGACCGATACTACAACAGTTTTAATGAATGTAATCCTTATAATATAGCTGATGAATGTGAGCGTTATTGCGTGAATGATGTGCGCGTGCTTAGAGTATTTTTCCAGACCTTTAGAAGGATGTACATAGGTCGTTTCAAATGCGATCCGTTGCAAGTCGCAACCCCCATAGCCTCATTATGTTTTGCGGTGTTTTAGAATAACTTCATGCCTAAAGACACCTTAGCCGTTATCCACAGAAACAATCCCCGCAGTTATGGGCACAAGGCTATTTACTGGCTCATACACCTACAGCAGCAGACAGATGTGTATATATAAAGCATGCCCGCAACACGGGTGAAGTACCCATTAAGGTTAATGGTCGTGTTTTTTGGGTTGATGGTCTAAGTGAAAACCGTGCCACTGGTGAGAAAAATGTGTACTCCTTTAACGGTTGCTGGTGGCACGGATGCCCACGTCCTGAGTGTAGAATCGTAGGAGATATCCACGGTAGATCTCCTGCCGACTGTCTTGCGTGGACCCGCACCCATGATCAACTTATAGGCTCCCATTTCACTCACAAAGTCTTGTGGGACTGTGAGTATGATGCACGGATGGAGACAGATGGACAGTACCGTGAAGAAATAAACACGATCAAACGTTCAATGGTGCTGGATCCTCTCAAATGCGGTGATAGCTTGTTCGGAGGGCGTACAAATCCCTTCAAGCTATACTTTCCGCCTACGGTGGCTATGAAACTCCATTACTACGACTTCTGTTCTTTATACCCCTACGTGATGAAGAACAATCCGTACCACGTAGGTGCACCTGAAAAAATGGTGGGTCCCACCATACCAACCATCGAGGAGTTTTCAGCTAACTTGAATGAGCGCTACTTTGGACTCTCTTTCGTAGACGTGCTCCCCCTTCGCGATTTATGGATGCCGATCTTACCCGTCGTTAAAAATCACAAGCTCATGTTTCCCCTGTGCGTGAAGTGTGCAGAAGAGAACAATGGTGATTGTAACCATACAACCGACCAGCGTAAGATCAGAGGTGTATATACAAGCCCTGAGCTGGCCCTAGCCGTTCGCCATGGGTATAGAATAATGAAGATACATGAGGTGTGGAGGTTTCAGAAGCTACCCAACCTTTTCACGCCATATACCATATGTCCCACAAAAAAGTACACCCAACTTTAGATTGTACTAACTCCTCCAAAAATTGAGATATTTTGGATCTGTTAACGTTCAAATTTATTCATGTTTAAACGATTTAGTGTTTAAGCATCTGCTTTTAACAAAATGGATTGCGCAAAATTGGTCAATGAAAAAATAATGTGTGTGCTATCGATGTAATGAAAAGACAAATACATAATAATAGATACTTTAACATAATTTTAATAAGATACAAAGCAGATTTTTCTTTATTCCTTATTGCAAAAGTTATGCTTAGTTTCGTTTTATTTCAACATGACCGCCATTCCTATCGATACAAATCTGGAGTCGAGCTCTCATCTTCCCCATCACTCTTTTGATAAGATCTGGATTGTCTTTTAACAAGTTGATTTCAGCTGTGATGCGAGTCCTCAAATCATCTAAATTGATAGGTTGTGATGCAAATACTCTATTTTTCAAATGACCCCATAAAAAGTAATCACACGGGGTCAAGTCAGGGCTTCTGGGAGGCCATTCAATGTCATGGCCTGTAGCAATTACTCTTTGGTGGAAGACTTCCTGCAAGCGTTCCTTCACAATAACTCTCCTGTGAGCAGGAGCTCCGTCTTGCACCCACCAAATACGATTAAATCGGTTTCCATAAGTAATACGTATTTGTGGAAGGATTTCTCGGTCTATCATTTCTAGGTAAGCTTCACCATTTAGATTACCATCGTAAAAGACCGGGCCAATTACCGCTCCATTACCGCACAGTCCTACCCAGAGAGACAGTTTTTGTCTAGAGTTATTCTTTTCGTAGATATGATTGTCAGGTGGATGATTTTTTGGTGCATACTGACGGCAGATTTGTCTGTTCACTAGACCATTCATAAAAAAGGCAGCCTCATCTCCAACAACTAATTGTTCCGTGAATCTTTCTGGTTTTTCAAGAAACCACTGGGCAAATCTTAGGCGGCGAGGTAGATCTCCTTCAATGAGTTGATGTCGAATTTCCATTCTGTATGGGTACAAATTCAAGTCCTCACGAACTATTCGATGAAATGACATGCGTGAGAGTTCTGTACCATTTCGCCTGGTGGACACTTTTGGATGTCTCTCTAATAAATGCCGAACATGCTGAATGTTCTCGTCTGTTCTTGCCGTCTTCGGATGGCCTGAACGTCCTTTGTTCAAATTGAGGACCGTTCCTTCTTCTTTGTATTTCTGAACATTCTTCAAAATTGTATGTTTAGTTGGAGAAGCTCTATCGGGAAATTGCAGTTCGAAGGTATTCTGAACTTGTTTTAAGCTTTTAGTTTGCAGATAAGTTGTGACCATGAGAACGCGCTGCCTTCGTGTAAACTGCATGATAAGGGTTTCAAAGTTATTTATAAATTTAGTAATTCAGATTCTTCATTTATATGTATGACTCGTATCTTAGATACAAAAGTTCGAATTTTTTAAAAAAAATATTTGCAATATCCTTCGACGTAAAAAGTAGCACATTGGTTGAAGCAAGAGGAGCTATCTGGCTGGGAGAAATGATCATTCCGCGCAACCCATTTTGCTGTACCCTTCAGTTAAAAGCAGATGCTTAAACACTAAATCGTTTAAACATGAATAAATTTGAACGTTAACAAAGAATAATTTGCTATATTAAATCAAACAAACAGATCCAAAATATCTCAATTTTTGGAGGAGTTAGTACAATCTAAAGTTGGCTGTACTTTTTTGTGGGACATATGGTATAAACGCTTTTTTGAAGGATAAGGATGAGGCGTCATGATATCCGCGAGGGGTTGACACCGAAGATGAAAAAAAACGGCTTATATTCAGCGTTACCGTGCCCATGAAGGTATACAGCTTGACCAATCCCAAATTGTTAAGAATCCTGGCAAGCGCTTTAGTGCAAAGTTGTGTCTAAACAGTCTTTGGGGAAAGTTGGCGTAGATTACCGGCAAAGGGAACGTCCATTTGGCACAAAGTTATAGTGAAGTTTGGGATTATGCCAACGCCCCCGATAAAGAGGTTATGGAGATCGTGGATGTAGGTAATACTTACATAATAAAGTACAATAATACCGAATTGGCGACAGATACCTCACGGGTTACAAACCTACCTGTAGCCAGTTTCACGACGGCCTACGCCTGCATCAAATTTTGGGGCCTATTGCACTCTCTTGGACGGAGAGTGTTGTACGCTGACACAGATAGCCTGATATTCAGAGCGAGGGAAGGTGAATACATGCCCGCTGTTGGGGAGTTCCTCGGAGAGTTAACTGACGAGATCAAGGATGAGTATGGTGATGGTGCATACGCAGACTCGTTTGTGTCAACAGGGCCAAAAACCTATGGGGTACGGGTGAGGGTAGGGGATGATACGAAGTATATCGTGAAGGCTAAGGGTATCACGCTTAACGATGCGAACCGTCGAGTCGTTAACTTTGATTCGTTGAAGGAACTAGTGTGCTTGGAAGATGAGGGTGACCAGCTACCCCAACTGACTGTGGGGACGCACAATTTTCGGGCGCAGAAACTGGGGTGTGGGAAGGAACTTAGGGGCACGAAGGTATGCCGTAACACCTATAGGAAACGTTACCAGACGCCTGGTACCTATGATACCGTACCCTTTGGCTACCTTAATCCTTGATTGTATTTATATATATGTGTATTGATATGATTATTTATCACGTATATTTGCTCCAATTAAGGTTTCATTTTCTCCTTTGCGTGCGTGTGTGTGTGTACAGTAAAAAGCTAAGCCCCTCCCACTGTAAGATCGGCAACGTGAGTCCTGCCGCTACCTGAGCATATCTCTATCCCTGCGTGCTCAGTTGACCTCTGCATACCCTTGAGCTCAGGCGTGTATTCTCCCGCGTAGAAGTAAAATAGTAATGGCTACCTTTAATATTGCGTGTTCACCATTTATGAAGTGGTATTCGGCAAAGTGCCAAGATGTGGTGGATACTGAGAGACTCCCTATTCCCCCCTTCTTTGACACTTTTAAGGCTACATTGAGCCGTCCGAAGGACCAAGATGTTCAAATACTTTACGGCTATTTTGGCGAGGGCTTTGTACGATTTCGTAGTACAGACGATGTATTGAAGTATATTATAGACCTAACCTTTATAAAGGCTCACATATACCGCGAAGTAGAAGAAGGAACACGTTCAGAAGATAAGCAACGGTTGTGGATAGTGAGTCTTGTTGATGAGTGGTGTGACAAGCGATATTATGACAGTGATAAGCGTGTGACTCATAGTCATCTCAGAGCTTGAACCGTGTGGACGTGCGAATACGATGGAACTTCCTTGGAGAAGCATTCTCAGCGCTTCGTACGATGTCTCCGTGACGAAGTCATTGCGCGTGTTCAGGCGTGAAACCGGCACCATTAACTATGCACTTGAAAAGATTTGCAGGCAAGCAAACTCTGGTAAACGTAATGTTATTTATTTAAGTGTTGAGGAGATGAATAGAATCTTCGTGATAGTTGAGAAGTGGGGAGAGGACCGTTATAAAATACCTGCAGGTGTAGGTAAAAGAAGAGAGCAGATTAGTGACGCCCCCTCATATGCCGTTGTTTGCACGTTGTGTATAAATAACGAACAGCCATGCATTGATATACGACTGATGTGGAAGAATGCATCTGATAATAACGTTCTTGTCCCTACGCGAAATCGTTTCATCCTCGACAGAATGTCTGAAATCGTCGGATTCGCAATCTGAAGCCTATATTAGACGCCCATGTTACGGATATGGTTTATTTTGACACAGTTCTTGAATACGCATACACCGCTCTGCTCGATGGATTTATCGAGTGTCGGAATGAACAAGGCGAGAATGGTCTAGCTGGATGCATATTTAAAAGATTTAGAATCTTCGAAATATCCTGAACTTTGGTACAAAGCACTTAAGCAGGACAGGGCAGAGCTTGCCTACACTGTTCACCCTGAAGAGCTGTACCTCTATATAATGAATAGCCGTCGTTACGACTTGGAAGATTATTTCAATTGCCGCTATGCAGAGTGAAGAAGAGTTCACGATTGAAAATCTCGGGACGGTAAGCAAAAACCCTCGATTGGAAAGGCGTGTTTATAAACTTGTATTTAATAACGATGTTGTGGTTAACGATGACCTCTTTGTGCGTGCTTTTGATTGTATTCTAGCCGTGTTTAAAGATAACTTGCCAACCGAATGTAAAGTGGGCACGAAAATAGTATTGAACGATATGAAAGCCATTTATGTCGAGTATATGCATCCGTATCAGTTAAATGGTGAAGTGTTGCTTGGACGGTTTTACCACGTAGTACAAAGTAATATCGATGTGAATGTAGACTCTATTACGTGGTGTGAATTTAGCGTTTTACACCGTAGAACATAGATGATGTATATTTAATGATTTAATTGTGCATATATATTATTATTTTTAATGATTTAGTATACCCCGTAGAACATAAAGGCTGTATATTTATTTATTTAATTGTATATATATATATATTTCTTGTACTAATATGCATTTAATTATACATTTCGTATATTATTATTTTCAATATATTTAATTATTTAATATAACTATATATATATATATATATATTTCCTGTACTAATATATTGATAATACAACGTTTTGTATATTTTTTATTATATATTTCCCGTTCTTGTTTCTTATGCTATTATTATTTTTTGATCATATATATATTCCATTGTATATTTATTATATATTCATCGTCCGTATGCTATTATTATTTTTGATCATATATATTCCATTGTATATTTATTTTCTATATATTTCCACTAATTCGCCTAAATAAACAGAAAGATGTAATGGTGTTTTATTTAATTCTTTTTGGTTGTACACGGTATTTAATTATATCAATTGGTTGGCTTCTAAAGCGGATTTGTAAACCAGAATATATGCATTAATTATATAAATAGCGCTATCTGACAACTCAATCTCTACACCTGAACGAGCCATTTACGCCTTCTAAGCCAACTGGCGGGTTAAGTCAGAATATATGCTTTAATTAAATAAATAGCGCAAACTGACAACTCGGCCAGATACGCCAACTGTCGGATTAAGCCAGAATATATGCTTTAATTAAATAAATAGCGCAAACTAGCAACTCAGCCTTCTAATCCAACTGGCTGATTAGGAACATATTAAGACAACGGTCGCTCGGTTGAAATCTGAATATGCGCTTGGCTCCTGCCAGGCGAACACCTCTCCTCTTCCTTTCTCTCCTTCTCCTCTCTCTTTCTCTTGGGGGATAACTCCGCTTCCAAGTTGCATAACCCCTTGTTGCTCTTGAAGCAACCTCCCCCCCATTCAGGGGGTGCCTTGCAACAAGGGGGAAGGGGGCTGGCACTATGGGTGCCTTGCAACAAATAGGGGCTGAGGGGTTGGCACTATGGGTGCCTTGCAACAAAGGGGGAAGGGGTTGGCACTCTTGGAACATTTGCAATTGCATTGCACTCGTCCATTTTCGCCCATGCTACTGTTGGGATCTTCTTTTTGGAGGTGGTACCTCACTCAAAGACCTCTGGCATCCTGTACGCTTTAATTCTCTCTGAATGTTTGTTTTGGATGTATAACTCGAAACAGTTATTATGGAATTTTATGGACAATTTTGCATAATTTTAAACCTCGCAAATCTATTTGCAAAGTGTATTTCCGTTTAATGCTTGATTCAATGAGTTTCTTTATCCTTGCTTGTCTGCCAATGATAAATGGACCTGTCTTGCTACAACTGAGGAACCAGTTCTCCGCTGTTTATATATTCATCTTGAAGATTTGTACATTTTATGTCTGAAAGGGAAGAAAAATAATACTAGTAGATGCTCAATCTACTAAATATGTATATACTAAGAAGTTATCTATATACTATTTACAGAAAGATTTTCACTATTTTCATGACCATTTCAGAGGTAGTAAAGCTTGAAGATGAACTAAAGTAATAGGCTGAAGGGCCAATAGACTTGAAAGGAAATATATTCTAGTTATTAGGACTATAGACACACTTAGTAGCTATAAGTACATTAATTATACAATAGACGATCACTGCTTTGCAGAATCAAATTTTGTTTTATTTTGTCTACAGAAAAAATGCTTAACCATGCTAGCTGGACACCCATCGGATTCTGTAAGGAATTTCACCCCAAAAAACTTGCTTGTACGCACTTTTACATTTAGCCAAATTTTGCATGCCTAAGTACTGGATTAATAGGTGTACGTGTACAACAAATGTTTATTATAAAATATACTTAGGTTTGTAAAATTATCTGCACTGAGCAAAATCTTGAGTGAAGAAGTAACTTTTATTTATTTCCAAACCTTTACCTTTATTGACAGGCTACTAGAGCGCATACACAAAATAGGACCATATTGAGGAAGTGATAGTGTTTATTTATTTTTGTATTAAATAAATAGCATCTATATTTACTATATGAAATGCTCGAGTACAGCTCCATGCGGTTGCGGAGAAGATATAATTAATGATATTCACACACACACACACACATATATATACATATACACACACACATACATATATATATATATACACACACACACATATATACACACACACACACACATATATATATATACACACACACACACACACACATATATATATATATATATATATATATACATATACACACACACACACACACACACATATATATATATATATATATATATATATCAGTGATGTAGGTCTCGAGATCGGTCTCGGTCTCGAGACCGATCTCGAGACCCAATTTGCAGATCTCGATCTCGGTCTCCGCTATTTAGATCTCGGTCTCGATCTCGGTCTCGACAGACGCGGTCTCGGTTTTTCTCCCCGAGACCTTTCGAGACCTCTCGAGACCGTAATGAGAAATACATGTTATTGGCATACTCATGATGGTGGCTTGGTTGAACAGACACAATTCAGAATGTTTATGAAAGTTTGTAAAAGTAAGGGACTCTAGGTATTCACTAATCAGTCACCCTGTTTTGAGTTGCCACGTTTGTCTTGCGGGTGTGTGTGGGTCTAGATTTTTTTAGGTTAGCGCTACAAAAAAATTCGTCCCCCGCGCCCGTCAGATTAATTTTATTGAAAATGGAAACACTAAATAGAGAATTACTTATATATTATTTATTTATTTATTTATTTATTATTTATATTTATTCATTATACCGGTATATTTTTTATCATTAAAATTCATTATAGATCTCTTTGGGCTCAGTGGATGTTGAATTAATGTCATATATATATATATATATATATTATTTAGACCTTATGCAATATGCTAATTGCCATGCCTCTGTTTATAGTACCGATATGTCAATTTATTTTTCATAGAAATGGTGTTGGAAAAATGCTATACAGGAAACTCAAGCACGGAGAATGAACAGATACAGAGATAGCGCTCATTCTCACAGCAGCGATGACGAAATAAAACAGTCAAACCAAAGTTCCGAGACTAATGGCAAAATATCAAAGCTATCGGTCCAAGCAGAAGAACGTTGAAACTGGGAAGATTTTGAACCGCAGGGAACAGTTGCGGCGGTACCTCTTAGAGATCGATGAATCTCATATTTTAGACAACTGCTCTCCAATAAAGTTTTGGCACCAGAAAAGGGATAAATTCCCATCACTGGCCAATATTGCCATGACTGTTTTAACAGTGCCTGCCTCTAATGCTCCAATTGAGCGTGTATTTAGCCATGGAAGCATAATAATGAGGCCCCACAGTAAATAAATAAAAAGTATGTATGTATATATATATATATATATACGTACAGTATATATTAATTTGTTAATTTATAGGCTACACTTTTTGCATTCAACACACTACATCTGAGAAAGTAGTTATTAGTTTATTAATATACTTAACATAGTCTAATTTCCATAGTAGTGTAAAACAAATTGAAAGGGCATGAGCTTGGTCTCGATCTCGATCTCGGTCTCGAATTTTAAGGGTCTCGATCTCGGAAGGTAGATCTCGATCTCGAACCTTTGATCTCGGTCTCGATCTTGGTCTCACAGGATCAGGTCTCGGTCTCGGTCTCAGTCTCGGACTTGGTGGTCTCGACTACATCACTGATACATACACACACACACACACACACACATATATATATACATATTAGACCGGCCCAGGCTCATAGGGGTGAAAAATAAATTTTTGCGTTTCTTAAGTCTCACCCCTGGAATTTGTTTTGCGTGTCGATAGGCAGTTTCGAGTGAAGTTTCAGCCGGATTCCATAATATATAGTGCCGACAGACTCTGAAATGTGTAGTTTTTCCGCACCACCCAGGAGGAAACTACAACAGGCGCATTTTTTTAAAGTGGTATCCTCAATAGGCCTAATCCATTTTTTTAATGTTAACGCATGAGGTTCATGTGCTTCCTGTCTTTATCATTGATTTCTTTGCCTCTAGAAACAGCTCTCGGTGTTTTTCGTTTTTCCACGACTTGAAGAAGGTACTGCAGTTGTTCTTCGTTTTTTGTAAGATGACTGCTGAAACTCTGAATTAATGAGACCGCTCTCTCTGCATTATCGTTTACAACATTCATTGTTTTAAAATATTTCTTAGCTAATTTATAGTCGTCCCTGTTATCCCATTCTGCAGGATCTACTTCGAGAAACGTCGATTGAAGGAACAATTTCTCAAAGAAGGAGCGACTTGAGCTTGTGACAAAGTCCGCCAGACTTTTCTCTCGTGGGTCATCATGAGTGCGGTCAAAAGCAATTCGTTTTTCTGGTATTTCTGAACCAGGTCTTTCAATGCCTGAACCATCTGCCGTTTCACTTGCAAAGTCATGCCATCATCAAAAAAGGCAAGCGACACAAGTTCTTCATTTAGCTACCAAAGGTGACGGCAAAGTGCTTTGCTAGCTATTGCTGAAAGTTCCTTATCATCACATTGCTGAAGCTCTTGTAGATATTCCAAATCGGTTCTTGGTGCAAAAGATGCGATAGGAGCCGCAAACCATTTTGGCACATAAAAGCGGACAGCATAGCGAGAGAAGCGTTCCATTGAACTCAGTTCCTGTTTTGTCAGGTTGAACTGCGAGCGAAACAATACAATTTTGATTGCATAAATCACTCGCGACATCCACCTACCGCGATGTAAAGCCCCAGGTTGAAGAAAATGTACTCCTCCTGATAGAACACCACCTAAATAATTAATTGATAATGCAAGAAGTTCGCGATAATCCGCTCTTGGGTGAATTCTGGCAAGCTGTTCTTCGCACAGTTTGAGGATTTCTGCTTTCCACGGCATGTTTGTATTGGCAGTTTCTTATCTTTTATTATCCATTTGTTTCCAGGAAATCTTGAAAGGTTTGAAAAGTAATATATCCGGTCCCGTTGAATCACCGTAACACTTCTGGAAGACGTCTGATATCACAATTTCATTAATATGGTGGCGACAAGCCAAAGAAAGGAGTTTTCTATCAAGCTTACTTTCGATTATGATGCAAGCGCCTTTTTTTTTTGCCAGTATTGCTAGCGGGAGTATCAAAACACTGCTTGAATACATTCTTGCAAATTCCAATCGTCTAAGCATTCTAGAACTGCTTCTGTAATTTTTCCGTCTTCTCCAGAAACAAGTTTGGGTACTGCTAGAAGCTTAGACTTTCCTCCACCGGATACAAGCATAGCTAGCCTATCTATTTTTTCATCACCTGTTATATTTTGCATTACTTTACCATCCCAATGAATGGTAAGCGGAACGTCAGAGGTAAAGGTTTGCTTAATGTCATCTGCAACTTTTTGGCGTACGGCACTCCTCGCCCTCTGTAGAGTACTGCTCAAAACAACATTGTCAATGTCATGTCCAAGAGAAGTTGCAGCAGCTGAAAGCACCATAACAGCACTACGATCACTTGTTTTTGTTCGATCTAATGCCATTGCCAGATCAGGTGTTACGATGCGCTTACACTTATTTGATATTGTGCTACTTGAAGGTTTGGATGTCATTTCAGGAGTGTACGATGTGCCTGGCTCTGGTTGCTCATCACTACTACTGCTTGAACTGCTATTACTGAACTGAAGTGCAGCTGATGACAGTTTCTTTCGCAATGCCTCAGCTTCTTTTAGTGCAGCATTTCTTTCCTCTTTTTTCCGTTTTCGCATTTGCTTAGCGACCAATTTGTTATCAATATCAGTCATGTAACCTCACCTCCCTTTTTCTCTTTGAGCATGTAGGAATGATCTATCTTCCTCATTTGATATCATTTGTAAAGCATTTGCGTGAGCTATATCAAAAAGGTTATCTAAACTATCTTGGAATTCAGTTTCTTTTTTAATTTGATTTTGATTACGGTTGGATTTTGATTTTTTAAGTGCTCTGAAGGTCTCATACATTTTTTAAATTTTCGTTAGTACATGCTGTTTGGCTCTGGTGGGTATTTCGCCTTGTCCCAAATCTCAAAAATTTCAGCATAAACTATGTTGGATGCTTCTTTCACTGTTTTCTTACTGTTTGTGAGACAGAAAAGCCAACGTAGTACATCTCCATTGGATGGAAGCTTCTTACTGCCAATTGTGTCGATTGGCTGTCCAATCAGCCATATTTCAGTTTTTCTTCTTGTTACAATTGAATCGGACATGGTGAAGGATAAAATCCGCAAATATTAAGAGAAAACACTCGCACATCAATCTCTCACTGCGTCTTAAACAATACTGACGTGAACAGCGACCCTCACACTTTCCTCCGTAGCCGATGACGTCACCAGTAATGACGTCAGGTCAAAAGACGTGTTTCTACTCAACAGTGTAACATGTGACAGTGTAACATGTGTAACACGTGGAGCACAATCCACAAGAGTGTGAATAAGCATGGTTGCACACAATATATGTACTACGAATTACGGGATTTCTTAAAGTAATTTTACCAGCAATTGATATTTTCAAAAATAAATTAAAAATACAAGAGCTGTCGGCACCACCAAAAGTGCATAGATATTGTTGAAATTTAGTGTGCGAATATATTATGAAGGTGGTAACAGTTTTATGGGGTGAGACTTTCACTTTTCAAAAATATTTTTTTGGGGGCCAGTCTAATATATATATATATATATGTTAACCCCTCCGTCTATGACCCGGGTTGGTTCGAAGTCGACGGGGGTTCTAGTTAGGTGGCAGCAACGGATGTGTGACTTGCAGTAGTTTTCTTCTATATTACTCTCCGAGTTCTTCTATAGTGGCTCGGAGGACTCTGATAGACTTACTAAAAATGCTGAAGGTTCCGGACTCTTCTTATAGCGTATCCGGAAAGTTTAATGACTAAGTTCTTCTGAAGAGAGCAAGGCTCGAAGGATAAGATAAAAACTTTCTTTTACTGTAATTTACTGCTAAAATGTACAGGTAGTGCTCAGCCTCTGAATTAGCTTCTGAATGACAATGGAAGATTTTTACTGGAGTTTATATACCCCAAAACTGCTAACATCATTATTATTAAATGCTAAAAAGGCTGTATTATTTTTGCTCAATATTCGAAAATAAAGTAAATTTTTAGCTGTGGTAAGGCTTGAACGAGTAAACAAAATATTTGAAGACGAAACATTATTTTTATCTTAAACCGCGACTTTTCAGATCTGATATTATCATGATCTGCCAAGTTAACTAAAAATGGAAATCGGACTATGCATCTTTACACTAAAATATGCATATGAGTAAAATTTTAAGGTTTAAGATGTACAATTTAAATGTTTAGGCAAGACATGATCTCATCTTTTATAACGAAAGGAATGCATACAAAATATGAACATTGCAAAGCTTAAGCACGATTCCTTATTAAGCGAAATCTAAAAAAATGATTATGAGATTTTAAAAAACAACAGGTCACCAATTATTTGGCAAAGTAGAAAGCAAATCAAAAATTTTATCCAAACTCGCGTTTGGCGATCTTGGTCCTTATGTTAAAATGAATACACACACGTACATACATATGAGTATAGGCATTATATAAAGTTAAATATATAAGAATATACAGGATTATATACATACATGAACCATATAACACATGAATTTTAAAAATGGATACTTTTTCTTAAAATGGATACAAGAACTATATAAATGAATACAAGAATTACATGAAGAATAAGATAGTATAGGGATATGGGAATTATTTATGGTTCATTTTTACACACACACACACACACACACACATATATATATATATATATATATATATATATATATATGAAAATTATTTCACAGAAGTAACACGTGAAAAATATTTATGGTGAATAAAACCACGAAGGAAAGGAAACAGAATGGTGCTCAAGCGCTTTCGTCTAATGACATCCTCAGGAACACTGAAATATATAGTTACAGCCTATATATAGGTACAGGAAAAAAAAAAAAAAATATATATATATATATATACAATAAACGGAGAAATGAAATTAAAAAAAATTAAAAATTATTAAAACTTAAAAGATTGTGGGAGGGACATACAACTTTGTAAGGAAACACTATCGATTTTTAGCACAAGATCAAACTACCGATTTTTAGCACAAGATTAAATTAATTGTTTCCAACCAATGTTAAAAAAAAAAAAAAAAAAAAAAAAAAAAAAAATACAAATTTATACTGGAAATCTGCCCGGATTTTATCACTACCCATCTTGTATATAAAAATAAATTGAAAAATAAAAGTTATTAGAGTGGCATACAAGTTTACCAAAGATTTAGCGTTCTACCCTTCTTATCTAAATCTTTTCTGAAGGAATTCAAAACAACAGGATCGAGTTGAAAAAGACCTTTGTTTATGTTGAAGTTATTTGAAAGTTGGATAATGGCAGACTCGAGAATATTTCTATTAACAATGTTGCCAGAGTGAAATAAAACTGAAGCATTATTCCAATCAATACAGTGGGATAACTCTGACAAATGGACAAAAAGGGCACTGGACGACTGTCTTGTTCTAACGGAATATTGATGCTGTTTTATACGTGTGTGCAAATCCTTTCCCGTCTGACCTATGTAAAAGGAATCACATTGTTTACAACCAATTTTATAGATAATGCCTGAATTATTGGTAGGGCTATTTTTTACTACGATATTTTTTACAATATTGTTATATGAAAATACTACATTAATATCCAAAAGTTTAAGTACATTAGCAATGCCTAAAAAGCCCGGGAAAAATGGAAGTACTAAAATATTTTTTGACAAAGTACGAGTGTTATTATTGCCCCGATAGAAAGTTCGTTTTGCCTTGTTGAGACAAGATTCCATAAACGCAGATGGATAACACAGATCACTTCCAATACCGTTGATTTTTTCTAATTCGGCATCGATGTATTCCGGACTGGCGATCCTAAGGGCGCGGAGAAACATTGAAGAAAAAATGGCCTTCTTAGTGGGGGTGTCATGTCTAGGCTGACCATACGTACCGTTTTGAACGGGACAGTACCGTTTGTTTTATATTTCCTGGCCGTCCCGTCGTTTTAATAAAAATGTCAATTTTGTCCCGGTTTATGTACTTACTTTTTCATGAATACAGAATATTACATAACCCCGTCCCTTTTTTGCCATCCCAATGTCCCGTTTTTGTCTCAAGGAAATATGGTCAGCCTAGTCATGTCCCGAGTAAAAGTGTACGTAGGACAAATTGTTTTTTTTTTTCCGATAGATACTGAACTTAAAACCTGGGCTTTCCCTATGTACACGCACATCCAAAAACGGAATTGAATTGTCTTGTTCCACTTCTAAAGTAAACTTAATGGAGGGGACTTGATCATTTAACTGAAGGAGGAAGTTATCCAGGTCACGATTCATGGGCCAGATACACAAAATATCGTCGACGTACCGCAACCAAAGATCATAAGGACTTAATTCCACTTTTCATGTCCACTTCACCTTCTCTGCCCTACCTTTACGGTCTTATTAAAACCCACAAACCTGGCAACCCTATGCGCCCTATTATTAGCTCGGTGGGCTCTATTACTTATAAACTCTCCAAATGGCTTGTCAAAGTCTTGTCCCCCATTCTCGGAACTATCTCTGATTCACATGTAAAAAATTCCATGGATCTTACTGAAAAATTGAATAATGCACGTACTGAAACTAACGATAGATTGATCAGTTTTGACGTTTGTTCATTGTTTACAAAAGTGCCGATTGATGATATGCTGGACTTTCTCTCCCAAGAATTACATAAGTATGACCTGCCACTACCTTCACACATTGTTTTGGAACTTATTAAGCTTTGCATCAAAGACTGTAAATTCACTTTCAATAACGAGTATTATCAACAAGTTTTTGGGATGGCCATGGGCAACCCCTTGTCGCCCCTCCTCTCCAATATTTATATGGAGTTTTTCGAAATTACTTACATTCCGAGAATCCTGGGGGTTGGCATCCCTTGGATGCGGTACGTCGACGATATTTTGTGTATCTGGCCCATGAATCGTGACCTGGATAACTTCCTCCTTCAGTTAAATGATCAAGTCCCCTCCATTAAGTTTACTTTAGAAGTGGAGCAAGACAATTCAATTCCGTTTTTGGATGTGCGTGTACATAGGGAAAGCCCAGGTTTTAAGTTCAGTACCTATCGGAAAAAAACAAACAATTTGTCCTACGTACACTTTTACTCGGGACATGACACCCCCACTAAGAAGGCCATTTTTTCTTCAATGTTTCTCCGCGCCCTTAGGATCGCCAGTCCGGAATACATCGATGCCGAATTAGAAAAAATCAACGGTATTGGAAGTGATCTGTGTTATCCATCTGCGTTTATGGAATCTTGTCTTAACAAGGCAAAACGAACTTTCTATCGGGGCAATAATAACACTCGTACTTTGTAAAAAAATATTTTAGTACTTCCATTTTTCCCTGGCTTTTTAGGCATTGCTAATGTACTTAAACTTTTGGATATTAATGTAGTATTTTCATATAACAATATTGTAAAAAATATCGTAGTAAAAAATAGCCCTACCAATAATTCAGGCATTATCTATAAAATTGGTTGTAAACAATGTGATTCCTTTTACATAGGTCAGACGGGAAAGGATTTGCACACACGTATAAAACAACATCAATATTCCGTTAGAACAGGACAGTCGTCCAGTGCCCTTTTTGTCCATTTGTCAGAGTTATCCCACTGTATTGATTGGAATAATGCTTCAGTTTTATTTCACTCTGGCAACATTGTTAATAGAAATATTCTTGAGTCTGCCATTATCCAACTTTCAAATAACTTCAACATAAGCAAAGGTCTTTTTCAACTCGATCCTGTTGTTTTGAATTCCTTCAGAAAAGATTTAGATAAGAAGGGTAGAACGCTAAATCTTTGGTAAAACTTGTATGCCACTCTAATAACTTTTATTTTTCAATTTATTTTTATATACAAGATGGGTAGAGTGATAAAACCCGGGCAGATTTCCAGTATAAATTTGTATTTTTTTTTTTTTTTTTTAACATTGGCTGGAAACAATTAATTTAATCTTGTGCTAAAAATCGGTAGTTTGATCTTGTGCTAAAAATCGATAGTGTTTCCTTACAAAGTTGTATGTCCCTCACACAATCTTTTTTTTTTAAATTTCATTTCTCCGTTTATTGTATATGTATGTATGTATATATATATATATATATGTATATATATGTATATATTTTTTTTCTGTAACCTATATATAGGCTGTAACTCTCTATGTACTTCACTGTTCCTGAGGATATCATTAGACGAAAGCGCTTGAGCACCATTCTGTGTTTCCTTTCCTGCGTGGTTTTATTCATCATATATATATATATATATATATATATATATATATATATACCTATATATATATATGATTATATATATATATATATATATGACTTACTTGACTTATGTCCCTTCTGAGGTTTCAGGTAGAATCCCATCTGATATGTCGGTATTGCCTCCACTCGTCTCGATCCCTCGCCAGATCCACCAGCTCTCTGATCGTTAAACCTTTATTAGCCTCGCCGAACCCCCGCAGCCATGTCCGTCTAGGTCGTCCTCTCGGGCGGTTTCCGTGTACTCGTCCATGCAGCGTCAATCTTGGCCATCTCTCCGCCTCCATCCTCTCAACATACCCTTACCATCTCTTCTGTGCATCGTGAACTCTCTGCACTATATTCCGTTCCACTTCAGCCATTTCCCTCACTCTCTGGTTTGTCACCCTGTCCTCCCATTTTATATTCAATATTCTCATCAGACAGTGCATCTCGAATGCCAATAGTTTGTCACCCTATCCTCCCATCTTATATACAATATTCTCCTCAGACAGTGCATCTCGAATGTCAATAGTTTCGCGCAGGAAACGGTAAGTGGAAGGGAACAAAACGATATAACCTAGAAAAGCTTAAAGATCATGAGACTAAACATCAATTCAAGACAAGAACGGAGGAAAGTCTCGCAGCATTGACTGAAGAGGAAGAGAATGTGGAGACATTATGGAGGAGGGGGAGAGACTGCTTACTACAGGAGGCAGAGAACTTGCTGGGAAGAAGAAGGAACATGAGACAGGCTTGGATGACCGAAGATGTGATGAATCTGTGCGATGAAAGGAGAGAGACCAAGAAATTAAAGAATAAAGACCCAACAGAGGAGAATATGAGAAGATACAGGTAGATCTGCAAGGAAGTGGATAGAGGATGTAAAGAGGCAAAGGAAAAATGGATCAGAGAGAAATGCGAGAGATGTGAAGACGCTTACAGAGGCGGTAATTCAGCAATATTATACGAAACAGTGAAGGAGATAACGAAGGAATGGAGACACCAGTCTATAGCAGTAAGAAACGAGAGGAATGAAAAGGTATCAAGTGAGAATGAGGTGAGGGCTGCATGGAAGAATCATTTCCGAGGCCTGTACGGGAGGCCTAGAGAACAGTTCACATTAGAAAACTTTCCTGAACTACAGAGACAGGAATTAACCCATGACAATACCCCAGAAGTTTTACAATCAGAGGTGATGTGTGCTATAGCATCGCTGGCGAGATCCAAAGCCCGGGTGCGGATGGGGTGACGCAGGAACTGTTGGAGGCTGGTGGGGAGGCAGTTGTTGGATGGTTGCTGAAGCTGTGCCAGAAAGCACTGGAAGAGGGAGTTACACCCGAAGAATGGCGACAGGCAATGTTAGTACCGATCCATAAAAAGGGCGATGTGACAGTTTGTGGGAATTACCGTCCCATCAGTTTGCTGCCTCACTCGTACTAGTTGCTAGCCAAGATACTGCAGAAGAGAATTAGCAACAGAGAGGAGGCAATCCTAACAGAAGAACAGGCAGGTTTTAGACCGGGTAGAGGAACGACTGATCAGGTGTTCACGTTTTCGCAGATCACGGAGATATGGGAGATGGAGAGGGATATATATTGCTTGTTTGTGGATTTTCAACAGGCTTTTGATTCGGTTTGGAGAGAGGCACTGACGGCAGTGCTGGAGTTTTATGGACTGGACGATGGTGTGAGCCAACTGATCAGAAGATTGAATGAGTCGACACAAGCAGTGGTGAGGAAGGGAACAATAGTGACAGAAAGCGGGGTGATTCAGGGGTGCCCCCTCTCGCCTCACTTATTCAACTTGTACCTTGAGATGGTAATGAGAGAAGCCTTGGAGGGATTTGAGGGCGGTGTGGAGATTGGAGGACAGAGAATCAATAACCTGAGATACGCAGACGACATCGTGTTGATGGGGGAATCAGTAGAGCAGCTACAGGAAATGGTAGACAGATTGGAAACATCGTGTACAAAGTATAAGATGACTATTAACAAAAATAAAACAAAGTCATTGAAGATAGGAAGAAGAGGAGCTATTCAGGTAAGGTTGTCATCAGGAGCAATAGAACAAGTGGACTCGTTCAAATACTTAGGAGTACGGTTCACGGAAGACGGAGATACATTCAATATGGTGAGTGATAGAGTTGGACTTCAGTACGTTACCTTCAGAAGGTTGACAAAGGTATGGAAAGACCGAAACATCACGCCAAAAATTAAACTGCAACTGCTGAAAACAATAGTGATACCTGCAACCTTATATGGATCGGAATGCTGGGTAATGAAAAGAGAGAAGAGAAGAAACTATATATACTGTATATATATGTATATATATATATATATATACACACACATACATATATATATATATACACACACACACACATATATATATATATACACACATATATACACACATATATATATCTACACACACACACACACACATATATATATATCTACACACACACACATATATATATATATACACATATATATATGCATTATATATATATATATATATATATATATATATATACACACACACAAACTCAGAATGGTCCCCTGAGAAACTTATATGTTAAACACAGACCGTGCATGGAACAAGGAACTCTTCTGGGAAATTACATCCACTATAGTTCGAATAAGTAATTATAAATTACAAAATACTAGTTTTTTTTCTTTTTCATGATGGAAAGGCCAACGTGGGCACCGGGTTACTCGCAAAGAGGCCTACTACGTTCAGAACCTCAATATACACAAGAAACTCGTTGCATTCAAGTCGGATTGAATACATCAAAGAAAAATGGGTAACTATTGTATTTTTAGCCAAAACACAAAACTTAAACCTCAACCGGGACATTGAACGTCCACTTTTCAAGGCACATAACACGTCCGTTTAATATACAAAAACTCAGAATGGTCCGCTGAGAAACTTATATGTTAAACACAGACCGTGCATGGAACAAGGAACTCTTCTGGGAAATTACATCCACCATAGTTCGAATAAGTAATGATAAATGACAAATACTATAGTTTTTTCTTTTTCAAGAGGGACAACCAAACCTTAGAGATTTATGGAGATACTTGAAGTAGTTTCGAGTCAGTTTTAGTTGCAAATCCGTTGCAAATCAGTTCCAAGTCAGTTTTAGTTGCAAATAAGTTGCAAATCAGTTTTCAGACAGTTTCAGTTGGTTGTATCCAAGAGGGACAACCAAACTCCAGAGATTAATAGTCTCCACTTGATAGCAGTTCCAGTGCAAGTCAGTTTCAGTTTCAGTAGATTCCACTGATAGCAGTTCGAGTGCAGTCAATTTCAGTCAGTTTCAGTTTCTGTCAGTTTTCAGTCAGTTTTCAGTCAGTCTCAAGACAGTTTTCAGTCAGTTTGAAGTTTAAGTCATTTTGAAGTTTGTCATTATGAAGTTTAAGTCAGTTTGAAGTCCACGTCAGTTTTCAGTCAGTTCAAGTCAGTAGGTTGCATCCAGAGGGACAACCGCCCCAGAGATTTGTAGAAATACTTGATAGCAGTTCAAGTCAGTTTAAGTCAGTCAGTTCAAGTCAGTTTAAGTCAGTCAGTTCAAGTCAGTTTCAAGTCAGTTAGTTTCAAGTCAGTCAGTCAGTTAGTTTCAAGTTAATCAGTCAGTTAGTTTCAAGTCAGTCAGTCAGTCAGTTTTGAAGTCAGTTTCAGTCAGTTTTGAAGTCAGTTTCAGTCAGTTTTGAAGTCAGTTTCAGTCAGTTTTGAAGTCAATTTGTTTTATTTGAAGTCAGTTTTGAAGTTAGTTTCAAGTCTCAAGTCAGTTTCAAGTCCCAAGTCAGTTTCAAGTCCCAAGTCAGTTTTCAAGTCCCAAGTCAGTTTTCAAGTCCCAAGTCAGTTTTCAAGTCCCAGGTCATTTCAATGCAGTCAATTGAATTCAACTTTTTTGTTGTTTAAGAGAATTTAGTTTTAAGAGAATGTAATTTAAGAGAATTTAATTCAACCTTTCTTTTTGTTATAAGAGAAAGTTAAATTCAACCTGAATTGACCGGTTTGTGTCTTTAGTTCAACCTTCATTTTTGTTGTTGTAAGAAGGAGATTAACAGATCTGTCTCTTTTTGTATGCAGTATTTGCGTATATAAATATATAGGTGAAATTATATATTTTCTTGTTGTAACAAAAACAGATTTACAATTGTTTATAATGATTTTGACAATTATTGTAATGTATATGTGATGATAATAGTTGTGTAATAATTAATCGATCATGTCCCAATGACTTCCTTTTTAAATTACTATGCTGAAGAACATGCCGTCCCTCCGTTTTGTTTGAACTCCTTTAAATTGTGTTATAAGCAGTGTGACAGTGAATGTTTTCCTGAAGAGCAAAGTGCTCACGAAAAGACGTATTACACTGGTATGCATATGAAATTGTTTTGTCTGCTGTGAGGGTTTTTTCAACTCATATTATATAATTCGACCATGCTGAATTCGAAAATGACATTGGTGTTCCTCAATCAGGTCAGGTTTTTTCTCTATTGGCCATTTATTATAAGTCCAATTTTATCCCCAAATTTATTGATTTTTTTTAGCTTAAACACTGAAGATACGAGTAATATTATAAGAACACTCGTGAAAAATGAAAACATTGTGTGAATAAATACTTTTATTCATACAATGAATATGGAAAAAAGTTTATTGAGGAAGGAATGAAGTTTTTTTGGCTTTCCGTCTGTGTTTTTCTTCGGGCACGTCTCGCTTCAAACACCAGCAATAGTCCGCCAGCATATTGATATCCCAGTTTCCCTGGTACCTCTCTTCCATTATTTTGATATCTTGGTGAAATCGTTCACCCTGTTCATCACTATAATCCCCGCAATTTTCAGGAAAATAGTCCAAGTGGGACCACAAAAAGTGCATTTTTATGGACATGCGCGACCCATGAGCTTTGAAAGCTTCCATCAAGTTTTCGACAACGGACTCGTATTCTGGACTTCTACGCTTGCCAAGAAAATCAGTGACAACTGATTTGAATGCCTGCCAGGCATTCTTCTCAGTTGGAGTCATTGCGTTTTCGAACTGAGTATCCTTGATCAAAGTTCGAATTTGAGGACCATCAAAAACCCCAGCATTTAGTTTAGCATCAGATATATGAGGAAATTTACTCTCGAGATATCGGAATGCTGAACCCTCCTTATTCATTGATTTGATGAAATTTTTCATCAAGCCCAGCTTAATATGAAGTGGTGGGAGCAAAATTTTTGTTGGTGGTACAAGGGGCACTGAAACAACATTATGCGACCCAGGTTCAAAATTCTCTCTGGATGCCCATTCACGCTGTGCATAGTGCTTCTCATCCGCTCGGCTATCCCATTTGCAGAGGAAACATGGGTATTTCGTGTATCCCCCTTGCATTCCCAATACAAATGCCACAATCTGAAAAAAAATGAAAATATTTAAAAATTTAGAGAATTTGTTCTATCAGATAAAAAAATCTATGCATTGGACTGTATCACTTCTGTGGGGAAGTTAAGTGTTCTTATACGCTCTCAAATAACCTTTGGAAAAACAACATAGTCAATAGCAATAGTTTACTTATGATATTAGTATTACCTTCAAATCTCCACAGATCCTCCAGTTATGTTGGTCGTATACGAGAGCATCCAGTAAAATTTTCATGTTATCGTAGCTCTCAGTAAGTTGTACGGAATGTGCTACAGGGACTGATGCAACCCTATTCCCAATGTTGAGAAGTACTGCTTTCAAACTTCGTTTAGACGAGTCTATAAATAGCCTCCATTCTGATGCGTTATATGGCAGGCCCAAGGATTCGATTAGCCGCTCAACATTGCAGCAGTACATTAAGGAAGAGGTATTTTCGTGTACTGCAAAAAACTTGCGGAATTCTTCCTCTCGTTTCCTATACCAGGAGAATGTTGTTCCCGAAGCCAGCAAGTTGTCCTCTCGAAGTCGTGAGCCCAAGATCTCGGCAGCTAATTTGGAAAGTCCTAAATCCCTGGTAAGATCATTAAGTTTGGCCTGGTTGAGAGGCCTCGGCTCATTTGAAGCGGTATTTTGAGGTATATACGACTGGGACTGGTCATTGGCATTGGTCATTGATTCATCATCAGAATCATCGAAGTCCAGGGTTTGAGGTGGGTCGGGTATTGGAATTCCAGGACCATGGGGTACAGGTCTCATAGCAGAAGGAATGTCAGGGTATACAACAATGTGTTTATTCTTCTTGTTAACTCCTAAAAATAGAAACACAGAAACATGGATATAAAACTTGCATATGAAATAGAAGAAGCATTCAGACAGTGGCGGCTCGTGAGGGAAGGCTGCGGTCTGTAAGATATGAAATAGGTCGATGGAGTCTGTATATTTTCTTTTTTTTTCATTCATATTTTCCCTTCGGGGACAATATGAATGAAAAAGAAAGAAAATATACAATCATTGTATATGTAAATGTAACTTGTATAACAATGTATTTTCTATAACAATATGTATATGTAAATGTATGATTACCATTATGGTGAATATTATGCTATATATGGTGAATATTACATTATGGTGAATATTATGTCAAGTTTCATACGAGGATTTCAAAATATTTAAGAAAAATAAATTTATAAGCCCACCTTGGAGGTTTGTCATGCAGAAATAGCAATCTGTCACGTGATCCTTTCCTTCTCTCCAAATCATGGGAATTCCAAAAGGCAAAGATTTCGCTCTGCCTTTGCTCCATCTTCTCAAATTTTCAATGCACGTCTTGCAGCACATATGAGGGGCGAAATTTTTGTCCTGGTCCCCTAGCTTAATTCCAAAGTATGCTCTATACAGTACATTGTCTTCACAAATTTAGTGATTTGGGACTGGTTATTTGGCATGGTAACCGTCCCACATATGTAGCAGAATCTATTGGGATCATTTTTACACGCTCTATTCATTATGAAATATTTTATCTATATGCCTGAAAAGTAAAAAAAGATATTATACAAGTGAAACAAGTGATGATAGATGTTACTGTTCCAATTCCGCTTTGACAAAATCACGAAAAATTCTATTTTACTTATGAGGCCATAGCCGGATAACCTGAGCTGATTGAGAAAAACGGATTGCAGATTCGAAATCAGCAGGAACAACTCTATACGAATCACTTACAAAACCCTTGACAGCAAAATTGATGGATACCACTGTTATCAATTTCAGACATATCTCCCCGCTTAGTCACTCAATTTCCCCGAATGTAGTACTCCAAACTTTGTTTTTTATTTTATTTTATTTTAACACCCCAACCCCAGTTGAACCGTATCAACCAGAGAAGTGGTTCAACCATGGTTAATTCTACTTTGGCTCCAGTCAAACCACAGTTTAATCATCTGTTTTCACTCACCCAGGTTGATCCAGAAGCCAACCAGGAGCCTCTTTTGGTACTATGGAACATAACCTCAATATATGTTGTTATATCTTTTATTTTTAAGAGTATTATATGGAACCTATAACCCCATGTTTAGTTCATTAAAATGCCTAATTGATTTCTATTTTTAATTTGTATTTTTCATTTTCTTTGTTCAATTAATCGTGAGTAATTGTCCTTAAATTGTTATTGTACCATCCGTTAAGGCATCAAACGAAAATTATAGTCCAACGGTGGCCAAACCCCGGCTCGCGAGCCGGATGTGGCTCTTGAAGTTGTTAACTGCAGCTCGCTAGACACTTTTGGTTTTTATTGTATTTATCGTAAAAGACAAATTTCATAATACAAATATAATTTTTTTTCACATAATAAAAAAATATATAAAAAAAAGGAACAATTGAATTGACAATAAAATGCGTCATGCGCACGACAATTTCTTTTGCGTGACAGGCACTAAGCGGGATAATTACGTAATTAACACTAATCGCCACTCATCAGTGTCCAGTACCCCTCGAGCTACCCTGCGGGCCGCGTGTAGTAAGGCGTGAGTGTGTTTTAAAATTGGCTTCTTAGATCAAATAGTGGCTATTTTTCTCAGCTATACAAGTGAAAGTTATACAACCCCTCAGTTGATTAAAATGACTGAGCAGACAAAGTGTAAGAAGCGGAAATATGAAGAAGAAAATAGAGTTTTTAAACAGGAGCGGGAGGACAGCTTTGCCTTGACTGTTATGAAACTAACCATAAAAATTTTATTACGGAATTTCCTCCCAAATCAGAATTGCGGAAGACTAAGTTAACAATGTTGAAATTTAGCCTGTTGCCCAACAAACTGTACTTTCATCATTGTGTAAGACAGCTGACTTAACTACTGAAGCTAGGTTTGTTATGGCATGGAATATTGCTCGTGCTCAACTTCCCTACAGTAGTGGAGAATTTGTGAAAAAGAATATTGCCGATGTTAATGCAATTCTCGCTCCAGATAACACAAAGCTTCGAGAACAAATAGCAAGTATTTTTATTTCCCGCCATGCTACAGAGAGACGTATTTCCCAGATCAATGCTGAAATTACCTGCTCGTTGCAGAGTGATTTGAAGAATTCTATTGCATTCAGTTTGGCCCGCGATGAATCCACAGATATTAAAGATAACCCTCAACTGGCGATGGAAATGTGAAAGAAGAACTCTTGGACTTAATGACCCTAAGAGAAACCACCAGAGGGGTTGACATAAAGAATGCACTTGATGAGGCATTATCAAATGCTCAAGTACCATTGAATAAACTTGTCAGTGTTGCAACAGATGGAGCACCAGCTATGGTAGGACAAAATGTAGGCCTAGTTGGGCTCTTGACACGCCATCCCAAGTATCCTGTGTGTCTCTTTATTCACTGTCTCATTCACCGTGGTCATTTGGTAAGCAAGTACTTTAGGTATGACAGTGTTATGAAATGTGTTCTAGAAATTGTGAATTTCATTCGTTCAAATGCAAAAACGCACTGAGCGTTTAGAAATTTTATCGAGGAGCTGGATCTTCAAGATAAGCCAGATGACCTTTCATTCTACTGTATTGTAAGGTGGTTATCTACTAGTAATCTCCTGAATAGGTTTGTTGCACTGTTGGAGCCTATCATTGATTTCTTGAAAGAAAAGGGAAAGTCATACCCACAACTAGAAGATCACGAATGGGTGCAGGATGTAATACAACACCTTCAAAATCTAAATTTGGCACTTCAGGGAAAGGATAAGATCATTTCTGACCTTACACAGACAGTTTTCATTTTCCAGAATAAAATAAAGCTCTTCCAAAAAGATCTAGTAACAAAATAATTTGACCACTTTCCCCACCTGAAAAACCGAGCAAACACTTTTCCTGATATTGAAATAAAAGATAGTAAATTGGAGGAATACAAAGGTAACTTAGAAGGACTAATTGATGATCTTCAGTTCATGTTTGATGAACTAAAGAAGCTAAAACTATGCTTCGAATTTCTTGTAAATCCTTTTCTGATTGATGTCGTCAACGATGGCTGTCCTGTTACCACACCTTTTGTTACGGAAGCTGCTTCAATGCAAACAGAACTTTTGGAGCTACAGGAGGATGTGGGTTTAAAGTTGATACATAAAAGCTTATCTGCAGTTGAGTTTTGGAAGCAAGTACCAGAGACAAAGTATCCTCACCACAGGAAAACCAGTTTCCGACTTCTCTCAGTTTTTGGGACAACTTATTGCTGTGAAGCACTCTTCTCGGTAGTGAAGTTTTGTAAAGTCAAAACATCGTGCTGCCCTCACTAACGAACACCTGACTGAGCTTCTTCATACCGCCTTCAATGCATTCATTTTCCTTCTGTACCTCAAGTCACTTTTACATTAAAACTCATACGCACACATCATCATTAATGCTACCTGTATTAGAATTTAATAATAATTCACTTAAATTTAAAGGATTTTATAACTCTACTCCCATTTTAAATTATTATACATTATTTTTAAACTTTCTCTTATTTTTAAACTTTCTCCACAAACATTACGTACAAAAAAACTACAAAAATCTGCGGATGCTGATTATACTTTCACCCAATTACAATCACCCACACTCTTGTAATCATTGGCATACTTATTGGAAAGGAAATTCACCATTCATATCCTGAATTAGTTTAATCTTAATAATTTTTGCTTACTATATATATATCTTGCGCATGCATTTATTCAGTTAATTTAACAACTCTCTAACTAATCTGTCCCTGAAAATTATAAAATAGACACTTGACCACAGGTCTATACATCATCCATTACGTAATTCGATTTTTACCTGCAATAGTCAATAAAATTAGTTTATAGATTGTACGATCATGGTAATTTTGAAAAATTCCTGAACTTTAAAATTTATATTTTTCCCTTTTACCTACTACTCATTTTGTATGTAATTTTCCCCACAGAAAAATAAATTTTTGTTAAAAATTAACCAGAATTAAAATTTTTGTTAAAAATTTAAAACTATCATTGATTGTTTAAATTAAAGGGTTGTCTAAAATTAGATTTGATTTTCTAATTACTGTGCATTGTAACTCAACCACCCCGACTTATGTTGTGTATATAAATTTGTAATTATAAAAACCATTAGTCATCATCTAGTTTAAATTAGTTAGGATATTATATTATTGTATTAATATCATTTTAGAGGGGAGAGCCCTGTAAAAATGAACAATGAATAATTCCTATATAATCATTATATAATTCTTATATGGATCCTTATATTCATTGTCTTCATACAGTACTTATGTTTGTATGATTTTTATGTCGAATGTTCATTTTTGCATGAGAAACCAAAATCGCCTGAGCGAGTTTGGATAGAATTTCGATTTGTGCTTTCTATTGTGCTATTCTATTATGGTTGTCTTGCATCTAACCCTCGTCCCTAAATTTTATTAGATTATGCATGCACATTGCATATAACAGGATTGGAACCCGTAGTTGTACTTCTTAGTCATTAATACCCACTCTTTGTTTCTGATTCGTTTCTTTTAAATCCTCCCAATAATGACTTGGACCGCATGTACGAATTGAATAGCCGTGGCATATTGATAATAAATTGACGTATGAAAAAGTTACACTTTATATCTCGTTATTTATATGTTATGGCCTGTCTGGTATGATGCAATATAACTATTATTCGACCATATTCATCCATACGTCCATATGTTATCTTGACCATTATCCATATCAATTTTATTAAATATTCAGTTTTACTCGTGTCAGTCTAAGAAATGTGTACAAAACTTAATGCATCCGTACCTGTTCGTTGAAAGTCGTGCAAATATGTTCGCATGTATTATTTTTTTATTTTTTTATTTTTAATTATTTCGCCTCTCGCAATAAACTCGAAAATGCTTATGCAAGTGTACGCAATTCGATGATCACTGCATAAATTGACATCTGAAAACGTAAAATCTCCTCTCGCTCTGATTCGAATTTATAAAACATTATCATGCGTTATGTTATAACGTGTGTGTCATGTTGTATATAAATATATACAGTATGTGCCCATGTACTTTGTGTTGTCCTAATAACCATATATAAATATAAAAACACTGTAAGAATTGTAAGTGACTAATGTACTTAATGATATAATTAATGTACTTAATGATGTAATGTACTTAATGACGAAGTGAATGTACTTTAATGGAACTGTAATTAACGATAATAAGTGAATGTGAATTAATTGGTAATTATAATCATAATTGTAATAAACCAAAATTACAACGTACTCAGTGATGTACTTAGATTGTACTCAATGTACTACTCCGAAATTATGTCGCCCTTTAGAAATGTATACTCGGCGAAAATACGATTATTTATTATTATTATTTTTTAAAAATTTTATTTGGAATCTTTCAAAATTCTGATCACGTGTTTAAAGGGGGAAACAACCTTCAAACTGCACTCCCCCAAAATTTAGATTATATATAAAGCATGTAATTGTAAAATAACTTTACTTCGATTACGACTTCTTCTTAGACTTCACTCCCAGAGGAGGGGGCAGAGGCCCCTTGCCTCCTTAATTTTTTATATTCCGGCCTTAGCCATGGTCGAAAGAGGTCGAACCTCTACCGCTGTAAATTCAGAGCACTACCTGTACATTTTTAGGAGTA
Organism: Bathynomus jamesi; assembly: GCA_023014485.1. Taxonomy (NCBI): domain Eukaryota; kingdom Metazoa; phylum Arthropoda; class Malacostraca; order Isopoda; family Cirolanidae; genus Bathynomus; species Bathynomus jamesi. The sequence goes on along the minus strand of JAJOZX010009461.1, from coordinate 95,653 downwards.
AATTACAGTGAAAGAAAGTTTTTTTATCTTTTCCTTCGAGCCGTGCTCTCGTCCGAGAACTCAGTCAATAAAGTCGATAAGTTCTAAAAAGAAAATCGGCGAACCTTCAGAGAAAGTATCAGTGTATTATAGAAAGGGGGTTAACAGTTTGTCGACCCTATAGCGAGAGAAAAAAATTAGAATGTTATAGAAGAAAACTATCGCGAGAAATATCCGTTGCTGCCTCCTAACCAGCGCGATGATTCCTCATTTCGCGAAGGTCAAGCTTGTTGCCCCTCCTCTCGAGTTGGCCTGGTTAAGTAGCGAGTTGGTTTCTTGTACTCTGCACCTCACGTCGCCAGGTACCCCCGGCTTATCGGGGATTGTTCTGAGCCAGGCGTCTCGTCTTCTTTTGAAGATGTCCACTGCAACTCCCTTCGTGATTCTTAGGTCTTTGGGCAACTGATTAAACAGTTTTGGTCCTCTCACTACAAAACTATTTTCTTTCAGGGTTAAGGATGTTCCCTCTCTTGCCTTCAATTTGGGAATACGACACAGTCTATCGTTTCTACCTTCCACCGTTGTTTGGGGAGTTATAGGGTTCAGAGTAAGATTAGGGACTAGTTTCTCCATTATTTTCCAAGTGTAAATAATGGTGTATCTCTCTCTTCTCCTTTCCAGTGAATATAGGTCTAGTTCTCGTAACCTTTCCCAGTAATTTAGCTCTTTGCACCTATTGATCTTGGCTGTGAAGCTTCTCTGGATCCCTTCCAGCTGTCTAATGTCTTCTTTTTTATATGGGAATGTTAGGACCGAGCAGTATTCCAATTTGGGTATGATCAGGGTTTTCAGTAGAGGAATCATTACATTCCTATCCCTTCGTTTAAAGGTTCTCAATATCTGCCCCGTTATTCTCTTTGCTCTGTTTACTGCTATCTTATTTTGTGTTTCAAATTTCGCATCATCTGTCATTACAACCCCTAAATCTTTTGCTCTGGAATTTCTCTGCATTTCCTGTCCATGTGGGGTATAATATTCCATGGATTTTAGGTCTTCCCTTTATCCGTACCGTAATAGCTGAAATTTCTTAGTGTTAAACTTCATATTGTTGTCTTCCGTTCACTTGTAGATTCTGTTTAATTCGGTTTGTAGAGATCCTATATCTTCTGAGTTTCATATATATATATATATATATATATATATATATATATGTTATAATTTATAATCGAAGTAAAGTCTCGCCCTGATGACTTATATTTAGGTGATTTCATTCATTCAATAATTCCCAAGCTATGTATGACTCGTTTCCTTCCGATGGAACTCACGCGCAGTGACGCAGACGGTTTCTTTGATTTCACTTGGGGAAAACAATGTTCTCAGGTGACGTCAACCGCTTGCGTGATGGCGTAGCCAGGTTCCGCTCCTTTGACTATACAAGAAGGGGATCAGCGCCCTTAAGGCAGATCCCTGGAGAGGGTCTCCAGGCCGAAGGGTTTCGGTCCGTTAACGGGAATTGCTTTTGAGAAATGGAAGATTAGGTAGGCATCAATGAAAGTCTGACCGTTTAGAGAGAAAGATCAGTAGCTTGCAATTGATTCATATAAGCTTGGAGACTCAGAACGGACAAGAGGGTGTCTTAGAGTGGTCTCTGACTTATTTCATATCTTACAATGAAGAAAATGTAAACCTATTATCATTATGAAACTTTTATTATTTTTATTATTACTATTAACTCTTTGTTCTCTATAAAAGAAACATTTGATTCACGCTAATCAATTATATTTATCTCGCCTATATTCAAATTAAAAATCGTGTAAGGCGTTGTGTTTATTTTCTACTCTTTGGACTTTGAAAACTGGGATAAAAGAAAAACACGAGCCCACACAGTACTCCTCGATTGTAGGAATACGAAGAGCAAACTATTTAACCCTCTCTCTAGTAACATCCTGATGTTGCCCGAACTCGAAGAGAGCCGGTTATTACAGTGGTGTCAGAAGTGGGATGAAGTTTTTCTTAACCCTTCTTCTTAGCCACAGACACCATCGACGGCTGAAACGAGTGTATGAGAACCAACGGCACGGAGAAGACGACGGAATTACGAGATCGAGGACAGCTGCTTAGGCCTGCTTAAAGCCCCAATTCTTTGAAACTTCGAGCAGCGGACGAAGAACCGAAGGAGTGACGTTTCTTTTCCGGAGAAGGAACCCGGAACTGGACGTAATAGGTGAGTGACCTTTGTAGCATAAAGTGACCACCCCCCAAAAATCCTCTCGAAGAAATCGTCGAGTAACCGAGCCGGACGATTTCGCCAAACCACGAAGTCAGTGTAGAATAATGGCATAACTGCATATACTGCTTGCTTGAAATAAGTGATTCAATATTTATATATCTAATACGTGCTCAAATCCATAATTAAGTGAATAATCTCTAATTGAAGTGAATAATTTTTAACTGAAATTAGTAAGTAAGTGAGTGCTTAAAGGCAACCTACCTTTAAAACTAAAGTGTAAATCTTAATAACCTTTTTAAAATGGTAAATTTTAGTATACGTGCTTACATGTGCATTCTAGATTAAAATTGGTTATTAAATTTTGTTAAATTTGTTATATAGTCGTAGACTTGCTTTCTAGCCTAAATTTGTTCATTAATGTCTCTAGAATGAAATTATTCCTTTATATTTACTATATACTTTATTTCCATTCCTGTTATTCTTCCTTTTTTAAAAAAGGGATAATTCTTTTATACCGCAATGCGAACTTAAAAGAGTTATCCCAAGAAATTAAATTTTTTTTAGAAAATATATTCAGGATGTGACGTAAACTTGTCAATAACATCACGATAAACAAGTAAAATGTGTAAAGTATAATGATGTTAATGTCCACAAAATTCTCTGTTTCGATTTTTATCTATTTAATACCTTTAAATTGTATATTTCCATTTTGTCTTTTTATGTCAAATTTAAATTGAAATTGAAATTAGATTAATTATTTCTTATAAGTATCTTTACGATTATTTGCTATAATTATCATGTAAATAAATGATTTAACTAATTGCTCCTGCCTTCTGTTATAACTTAACGATATAATTTATGTATTTATAATTATTATTATTAATAATTATTATTGTTAATTATTAATTATTAATTGTTAATTGTTAATAATTCTTATTATTATTAATTATTATTATTATTATTATTATTATTTATAATTTATATATTTATATATTTATTCACATTATAACAAATATAGTGTTCGCACTAAAAGCCTAATACCAATAACATCCGTTGTCAAAAAAGATCATCTTAAAACAGATTAAGATAAATTAAGATGATCTCTGTCTTTATTTGTAATGTGATCTGAAAAATTGATTCTTCAAATACTCGCTTTTTCGAACAAATTGTTTTTTTTTTTTTTAAGGTTGGGCGAAACTGTTATACATGTTATAATTTATAATCGAAGTAAAGTCGCGCCCTGATGACTATTATATTTAGGTGATTTCATTCATTCAATAATTCCCAAGCTATGTATGACTTGTTTTTTTCCGACGGAACTCACGCGCAGTGACGCAGACGGTTTCTTTGATTTCACTTGGGGAAAACAATGCTCTCAGGTGACGTCAACCGCTTGCGTGTTGGCGTAGCCAGGTTCCGTTCCTTTGACTATATAAGAAGGGGATCAGCGCCCTTAAGGCAGATTCCTGGAGAGGGTCTCCGGGCCGAAGGGTTTCGGTCCGTTAACGGGAATTGCTTTTGAGAATTGGAAGATTGGGCATCAATGAAAGTCTGACCGTTTAGAGAGAAAGATTAGTAGCTTGCAATTGATTCATATAAGCTTGGAGACTCATAACGGACAAGAGGGTGTCTTAGAGTGGTCTCTGACTTATTTCATATCTTACAATGAAGAAAAAGTAAACCTATTATCATTATGAAACTTTTATTATTTCTATTATTACTATTAACTCTTTGTTCTATATAAAAGAAACATTTGATTCACGCTAATCAATTATATTTATCTCGCCTATATTCAAATTAAAAATCGTGTAAGGCGTTGTGTTTATTTTCTACTCTTTGGACTTTGAAAACTGGGATAAAAGAAAAACACGAGCCCACACAGGACTCCTCGATTGTGGGAATACGAAGCGTAAACCATTTCTGCATCCAGGAGTGCTAGAGTAATAACCCTCTCTCTAGAAACATATATATATACACACACACACACACACACACGAGGATAATTCAATAAGTATCCGAACTTTTTATTTTCACAATTTTATTTTCACATCTGATAGATTATACATGTAATATACACACCACTTCTCAACATAGTCTCCCTGTTTCTCAATACACTTAGTACAGCGATCTACAAGCTTCCTAATGCCATCACAAAAAAATGTTTTTGGCTGTGTGCGTAGCCAGTTATGCATCGCCTCCTTCAGGTCATCATCGCCTTGGAATCGCTGACCTCTCAAAGCGTCTTTTAGTTGTCCAAACAGGTAAAAACCCGAAGGTGCCAGGTCTGGACTGTAGGCTGGATGGTCGAGAACTTCAAAATTTAAGTTCTTGAAGGCATTTTCTAGTCTGTGCAGCGGTATGAGGGCGCGCATTGTCGTGTAACAGAACAATACCTTCCGACAATCTCCCTCTCCGTTTTGTGCAAATTGCTTGCTTTAATTCATTCCGAAGCATGTCAGAATACGATGCACTTGTTACTGTAGTTCCACGCTCCAGATAATGTTCAAGGATACCGTGGAACTACAGTAACAAGTGCATCGTATTCTGACATGCTTCGGAATGAGTTAAAGCAAGCAATTCGCACAAAACGGAGAGGGAGATTGTCGGAAAGTGTTGTTCTGTTACACGACAATGCGCGCCCTCATACCGCTGCACAGACTAGAAAATGCCTTCAAGAACTTAAATTTTGAAGTTCTCGACCATCCAGCCTACAGTCCAGACCTGGCACCTTCGGATTTTTACCTGTTTCGACCACTAAAAGACTCTTTGAAAGGTCAGCGATTCCAAGGCGATGATGACCTGAAGGAGGCAGTGCATGACTGGCTACGCACACAGCCAAAAACATTCTTTTGTGATGGCATTAGGAAGCTTGTAGACCGATGGACTAAGTGTATTGAGAAACAGGGAGACTGTTGAGAAGTGGTGTTTATAATCTGTCAGATGTGAAAATAAAATTGTGAAAATAAAAAGTGCGGATACTTATTGAATTACCCTCGTATATATATATATATATATATATATATATATTATAATATATATATATATATATATATACGGGATGAATTTCACAATTAAACACGTGAAATGAATGAATGATTCAAACCCACAAGGAAAAAGAAAAACGATTCCAAGGCCTTTCGTGTATTCAGAGCTACAACTCGTCAGGTTATACATATGTGTATATATATATATATGTGTACACACACACACACACACACACACACACACGCACATATATATATATATACACCCTGACGAGGTGTAGCTCTGAATACACGAAAGGCCTTGGAATCGTTTTTCTTTTTCCTTGTGGGTTGCATCATACACACACACACACACACACACACACACACACACATATTTATATATATATATATATATGTGTGTGTATATATACATTACCGGTCAAAAGTTTAAGTACACCCTGAAATATTCATAAATTTCAAATTTCGTTTAAAATTTTATATTTATTAACTAAGTTATCAAGACACAAATTCATAAGTACAAACATGGGAACTTAAATAACAAGAAATCAGGACAATTTACCAAAAGCAAAGTCTAAATTTTAGATTCATCAAAATAGCCTCCTCCAGCAGCATTTACAGCAGAACAAATTCGAGGCATGCGCTCAACAAGAGAAAGAAGATCGTCTGGTGAAAGCTGCTGCCAACACCCTTGTAAGAGTTCGCAGAGCTTCTGAGCACTGGATGTCTGCTTGGCTTTCACTAGTGGATCCAGTTCATCTCACACTAGCTCGATGGGATTCAGATTCGGGGACTGTGCTTGCCATTCCATAACTGAGCTGACGTTGCCGTTCTTTCTGCTTCAAGTAATTTTGACAGCTTGGAAGTATGTTTAGGATCGTTGTCTTGCTACATTATGAAATGTTGGTCAACTAGTCGCAGTCCAAATGGGATGGCATGGCGCTGTATAATGCTGTGATAGCTACGTTGGTTCAGTATTCCAGTGACTTTGTGGGGATCTCCAACTTGCTCCCCTGCAAAACATCCCCAGACCATCACACTTTCTCCACCGTGTTTCACTCTTGGCACAACACACTGCTATGTCATTCTTTCACTCGCTTTGCGCCGCACAAATACTCTGCGTTTGGATCCAAATCTTCGTACTTTGATTCGTCAGTCCAAAGGACAAATTTCCACTGCTCAACAGTCCATTTTTGGTGTTTTTTAGCCCAGGCTAGCCTTTTCTTTTTGTTCTGGAGTCTCAGCATTGGTTTCTTTGCTGCAGTTCGTCCTTTTAATCCTGCCTCTCTTAGTCTTCTCTGAACAGTTGATGTTGAAACTGGAGTTGTTCAGCTGGACTTTGATTTCAGGTGCTGTGAGGCGTCTGTTGCCAGACTGGTGACTCGGATATACTTGTCCTCTGAGTCTGTTGTGGTTCTTGGTCGCCCTGACCTTTTTCTGTCCTTATTTTGACCAGTTTCTTCGTACCGTTTAATGGCACAAGCAACCGCATTCACAGAAACTTGTAATTGTTTTGTAATTTGCCTCAGTGATTGGCCTTCATTTCTCAAAGTTACAATCGACTGTCTTTTTTCTGTTGTTCATTGAGCTTTGGCACCCACTTTTGCTTTTTGAAACAGAAAAACATACCTTAAACTACACAGTTAGCTCCTCTGCAGAGAGCTTATATGTAAAGACCTGTAGCGCATGTTAATAACTGAACACATGTATTAACATACTCCTGTAGAAACACACTACTCCAATAAAGACTTTTAACCTGTTTTCGGATGTTTGTGCAGAGCTAATGGCATTAATTTTAGGTTACATGCTTGACGTCAATTAACAAATTTTGAAGGCTATTTTGAAGAAGCTTCTGTGTCACAACACACTGCATAGGGCAGATGCACTGAAGCATACAATATGAAAGCCAGGTAAGCAAACTCATACCTAGTACCTGTTAAGTTTACATTTGAAGTTTATATCATGAGCTAAGCAGCAAAACATTAGAAATTAGTAGGCGTACTTAAACTTTTGACCGGTAGTATATATATATATATATATATATATATATGGGAATGAACTCAGAATGGTTCCCTGAGTTTTTTATGATACACACAGACCGTGCATGGAACAAGGAACTCTTCTGGGATAATTAAATCCACTATAGTCCGAATAAGTAATGGTAAATGACAAATACCATAGTTTTTCTTTTTCATGATGCAAGCCCGACGTGGGCAACGGGTCTCTCGCAAAGAGGTCCCATAAATATAGCTTCCCTCACCAGCTATCTGCAAAGCAGACAGGATCCAGCTTTGGGACATGGATCTAGGGTTTAAAGCAGCCTAGCCCCACTACATTTAGGACCTCAATATAAGTAAAAGACTCGGTGCATTCACGTCGGATTGAATAAATCAAAGAAAAAGGGGTAACTATTATATTTTTAGCCAAAACCAAAACTTAAACCTCAACTGGCAGAATTGAGCGTCCACTTTTCAAGGCACATAACATGTCCGTTTCATGATGGGAATGAACTCAGAATGGTTCCCTGAGTCGGGCTTGCATCATGAAAAAGAAAAACTATGGTATTTGTCATTTACCATTACTTATTCGGACTATAGTGGATTTAATTATCCCAGAAGAGTTCCTTGTTCGATGCACGGTCTGTGTGTATCATATATATATATATATATATATATATATATATATATATATATATTAGGCCGGGTCGTTTTTGCTTGAAAAATTTTTTTGGGAAGTTTAATTTACCCTGTATTACGAAAGTTTGTGTACTTACATAGGAAGTATCATGACAAAGTTTCAAGCTTTTATATAAATATTTTGAGGTTCCAGAAGTCACTTAAAGTTTTGGTGATTTTTTTCCGATACTCCGTATAGTAAACTACAGCTCTTTGCTGACTTGCCATGATAGTTTACAAGGCAAACCACCCAGAATTCACCACGAGGAGGTGGCTGTAGGTCGAATTCCACACCAAGCCCAGCCCAACCTCCCTTCCATTAGTTTTTACATGTAGTTTATTGACATTTGTATTCGCATTTTGACTCAAATGTAGGCATGTTTGATCTTGATGCAATTCTTGCCTTTATAAAACCATCTCTATTTTCCTGGCTACAGACAGAAGCTGATGCTTCTGTTACAAGTTTGACATGTCTTTCCACAGCTTGTGAATGACATAGGTACTTTTTCAATAGAGGGTTAGTTTCATCACCCCTTACGATAAGCTCTAACTGGGTGTTTGTCAAGCTTTTTGTCAGAGGTGGTTCATGTCTTGGGTAGTCTCCAAATCGAATTAAATCTGTGTAGTCTCTTGCCAAGAAATTAATTTTAGGCCGTCTAAATTCTCTAATGTCGAGGACACACTTTCCCTGGCTAAGAGAATGCGCCGGAAAGCTAACTCTCTCATCACTTGCCTTTCATCAAATAACATCGAGACCAATAAAGTTTCTGGGTGAGCAAAATATTCCCCTCTTTCAATAACAGGATCAGTGACTGCCTTAAGCTCATCAGATAGGTATCTTGAACTAGATATCATAAACCAGAGGTGCCTTGGTCCCTAGTAATAGTAAGGATTTCGCTTTATATTAAACCACGTTGGGGCATAAACGCGAACAATGAATTCGGTCAGAGTTTTCAAGTTTTCTGACGGCTTTTTGGTCGCAACATAAAGTCTAACTATCCTGTTGGCTGTCGTAAGCCATCTGGAATGGTTCAAAGAACCTGGGTTGCGGTTTTCAAGGTTTTGGGAACATTGGCCTTCTATGACTGCATTACAAATTTCCATGAGATACTTTTGATCTTGGCTTAGATCGAGATCCCCCGGAATAGAAGGCATATTACTTGATTTGATTGCTTCAAACTTGACAACTGGCATCTTTTCGCACGCACTTTCGCACTTTTGCCAACATTTCCAGCAAGGGCTTTTGGTCCTTTGGTTTTACCATCCAAATAATTAAACAAATGGCGGAGAGGTAGCTCATTGGTATGCAGCAAACACACGAACCAATGAAAAGGAGTATTGTAGTGTACCTCTAGTTGCCTAGTAATTCCATTATGTATGCCAGTGTTTACGTTGGTTCCATCACATGCAATGACCTTCAGATTGTCTACCTTAATATTGTTACTGTTAAGAAACTTTACCACTCCCTTAGAAATGTTAGTTGAATTTCCAGTCACAGGTGTGAAGTGCCCAAGATATTTTGATTCTGGTTCAGCTATAAGCGTGATATGTTCCTCAGTAATTGTTGTATTGTAGTACCTCCCATCCTTACAGATATTTGCTTTAGTTAAGTCCTTTCTTCCATCAAAATACAATGTTTCTATACTTTCTTCACTTGATTTACTCAACTCCTCTCTGATCTTCTTTCTCTGCCGTCTCACCTTATTCTTATTCACAACATTGTGATAATCTTCAGAGGTAATGAGACCAAAATCTTCCAGAACAGCAGAGGCAACGGCTGCACCAGCTCTGTCTGATATTCCGAATCGGTCACAAGTTTTTTTACTAATGAACGCAATTTGCGAGTGAGCTTATGTGCTTCACCTGATTTCTTTATACCTTCCTCAATGTGATCATCATCATCACGCTCACTATCTGTATCTGTTGATGTGTCAGAATCAGGAATTGTATGAAAGTTATCCCAGTCCATTGGCTCTTCCCTGGAAGTGGATGGGTTATTGATATCTCCATCTTCAATGTTTTTAAAAAATCGTGCTCTTTCTTGTTCTTTCCACTTAGATCTTATTTGCAGTTTCTTCGTTGTCTGTAAATCAATACTGACTATTGCCATTTTTCGTGCACCTCTTTGGTCAATTAGGAAAGAACGTTCCCATGGCAGGAACTTTTAGCTCTTTTTCACAAGTGCAAGAAAACAGATCATGGCATTTGCAGGCAGCAATATCAAAAAGCCTTTGATTTTTTGATTTGAACACGGTCAGTTTAGATTAAAAATCTTTCCTTTTTCTACCAGTCTTCATCATATTTTTAGATTTTTCATGACAATCCTTTACTCTGGCTAATATTTGCTGTTCTGATATTGTTGGAATTGATGAACTTTTCCAGATCTCTTTTACCTTTGCTGCAACTATTCTTGCCACATCATTAGCATTTGGCTCTTTTTTTCCCCTCACTAGCTATAAGTAAGATATATCTTGTTTGTAAATAGTCTTTTAAAACGTCTTCATATAGGGGAAGTTGATTTCCACTGAGCTCAGCTTTCCCAAAAAGGGAAACAGCTGGACTAATGATTTTTTCAACAGTTGCTTTCACTTTTACGGCCTCAGCCATTTCGGATAAATTGGGAAAGTCACTCTGCTAGTGTAACAACGCGTATTTAACTATTCAAATAATCAATTCTGAAAAGAAAAATTGTATATATAAATTATACATATTCTGGACGAAACAGCCAAGAAAGAACATAATAGCAACAAGAATACAAAAATACAAGAAAATCTTAATAAAAAATCATAATTGCCAAATAATTAATAAAGTTTATGTATTTAAATAAAGTTTTAAAAGTCTTAAAGTTTTTTGTAATGTTTTACGTTTTACTTGCAATATTCAGAGGACGTGCGGAACATCTAAAACTTGATAAATTTAGTTTTTTTAATCATTGTTGAGCATTTTTAGTGCATCTACAAATTTCGTGGACACAGGCATGTGGAAATTCACAAATTTAATTTTTCGACCCGGCCTATATATTATATATATATATATATATATATATATATATATATATATATATATATATATATATATGTATATATAATATGTTATAATGTTATAATGTTTCAGACCAACAAAGACCATAGGATCTACTCATGGCTGGTCTACCTAACTGTGTTCGTAACTGTGTATTGTGCATGTCCTCCGTGGTGGCGAAGGGGACCTACAATTTTACGTGGGTTCCGAACCACAAAGCCTTAATTTTACTTCCTTAAACTATACCCAATCTATCAGCATATGCATCTAATCGATTTTTAAACATGTGTATAGACGTGCTACTAATTACTTCTACCGGCAAACTACTCCAGCTATTTACTATTCTATGCGTAAAAAAGTTTTTGGCAACTGTTGTCTCGAACCTTCTACTTGTCAACTTACACCCGTTATTTCTAGTCCTATTAAGTAGTATAGCCGCAAAAGGTTAGAGTGCAAGAATGTTGCAAGTGATTACGTAATGTTGCAAAGGGGGGTGGGGGTGTTGCAAAAAAAAAATTTAAAAAAAAAGAAAAAAGAAAAAAAAGAAAAAAAATACCCCAAAGGGCCCTTTGTTGCCAACCGGGGTTGCAAGGGGCATGCAACTTGGAGGTGGAGTTCTCCCCCAAGCTATTCCCCCCAAAGGGCCAGAAAGGAGAGAAAGGAGGAGGAGAGGTGTTCACCTGGCAGGAGCCAAGTGCATATTAAGACTTCAGCCGAGTAGGCGTTGTTTTATAGGCTCCTAATCAGCCAGTTGGCTGAATCAGCCATTGGCTGAGCCAAGGGGGGAGGGGTACACCTGAAAGAGAGAGAGTAGTTGTCTTTGATTGCAAGGCATGCAACTTGGAGGCGGAGTTCTCCCCCAAGTTATTTTCGTTTACCTAACCTAAGAGGCCTCTAAGGGGTTTTCCCAAAGGGCCAGAAAGAGAAGGACCAGAGGTCCTTGCTCGGCTGGGAGCCGAGCTTGAATGACTCCGTCAGTCGTCTCACGGTCTTTTATAAACCTCTATTTTGGCTGAGTTGCCAGATAGCACCATGTATGCAGGTGCTGAGTTGCCAGATCACGCCATGTATTTAGTTGCTGAGTTGCCAGATCGCACCATGTATGCAGTTGCTGAGTTGCCAGATCACGCCATGTATTCAGTTGCTGAGTTGCCAGATCGCACCATGTATTCCAGATAGCGCCATGTATTCCAGATATCAAAAACCATATATTAATCATCCATTTAAATAGTGTACCACAATATATGACGGTAGATGATTCCAATTAAATTCTGTTTATTAAATAAATAATTTTTACACACTTAATTTTTATTATAAATATTTAAGTCACGAAACGAAATGAAAATTTATGAAACACACGAGCCTCATCCCCCGCGAAGAAAATTGAAAAAAACGAAGTTTAAAGAAATTAATCAATTGAAATTAGCCAAAACACAATCCGCTATAACGGGGTCTGTTTCGAAGAACACCTGCTGGTTGAGAGACCTTCCCCCCAATCCCTGATAAGCCTCCCTTCACTCCAAACGAAATGAAAATTTATGAAACACACAGAGCCTCATTCCCCTGCGAAGAAAATTGAAAAAAAAAGAAATTTAAAGAAATTAATCAATTGGAATTAGCCAAAACACAATCCGCTATAACGGGGTCGGTTTCGAAGAACACCTGCTGGTTGAGAGACCTTCCCCCCAATCCCTGATAAGCCTCCCTTCACTCTCCTCTCTCTCTCTCTCGTCCCCCTTCACTCCAAATCTTAACTTTCACACACACACACACACACACACACACACACACACACACACACACACACACACGCCTCTGTATATATTATGAAAATCAGGAAAAATACCAAACGTATATTAATTTAAATGAAACTAAACGTATATTAATTTAAAACAAATTAATTTTCTCCTTTTAAGAAATTAATCAATAAACGTACGCGAAACACACGTGTTTTCCCGAGATCTTTTGAGGTAGGACGCGAGCATACATTCGTCAAAAAAATTAGCTCAGACGAAATACACACAAATCTTTCAACTTACCTTATATATATATATAGAAAGAGCCATATTAGCTGCTTCTATTTAATTTTGTCATTCCTTATATATATATATATATATATAAATGGACTTTCACCGAATTAAAACAAATCACTAAGCAGTTAAAAGAATTCGCTCTATTATCATATTCACAAATCTACACACACACGCACACACACACACACACCACACACACACGCCTCTGTATATATTATGAAAATCAGGAAAATAACAAACGTGTATTAATTTAAATGAAACTAACATACGAGCCTCATTCCCCAACCCAGCTATATATATATATATATATATATATATATATATATATATATATATATATATAATAAACGAATAAACAACTCGTGCACACACAAACACACACACACGAGGAAAGGGTTTCCGACAATCTGGGTCAATTCAAAGAACACCTGTTTCTTACAGACCGCTCCTGATAAATCTCTACATTCGTCAAAAAAATTAGCTCAGACGAAATACATACAATTCTTTCACCTTACCATATATATATATATATATATATAAAGAGCCATATTAGCTGTTCGAGCCCTCCGTGCATGCATTTGACTTGTAATTAAAAAATGATTTTATTAAAGGCGCTGGTTATTTCTCTTGCAAACTTGTATTCCACTACAAAGTTTACTGTTGAGATGATTGAGAGCGAAAGCTGATCCGTGTACCCTTTGCAATAAGCAAACGTGGTTGTGACTTGCAACGACTCGCTTTGAAATGAACGCCCTTCTGAAGGCGTCGAATCAACTGTTACCCTTAAATCTCCAAATCAATATGGTTTCCGTAATAATAGAACAATGGAAATGGCTACTTTAAATCTTATGGAAAATGTAAATAGAGCTAAGGAGAACAAAGAAATAATGATGTCAATATTTATGGATTTGAGTAAGGTGTTTGATGTAATAGACCATAATATTCTACTTAATAAATTGTATTGTTATGGTTTTAGAGGGGCAATCAGTGATTGAATTAAAAGTTATTTGCCCGATAGATATAATTTTGTATCAGTAAATAAGGTTTGCCCCACTAAAGCGCTTGCCAAACATGGTGTGCCACGGGGCTCAGTGCAGGATCCATTGTTATTTTATTATATATAAATGACCTTCCACGTTCATCTGATATACTGAACTTCATATTGTTTGCAGCTGATACAACTCTCTCTCTTTTTCTTGCAAAGATGTTAATACAGCTAAGATATTTCATTCAGAATTCATTATTGTAACGAAGTGGTTGGCTACCAATAAAACTCTTCCAAAATACCAGTAAAACAAATTTCACGATTTTTACTAATAAAAGAAATGTATACCTTGATGAATTTAATGTTAATGAAATCGCCATAAAGGAGTGTACTGTACAGCGTAGTAGGCTATCCCTTAAGTCAAGCTTGGCTACGTTTTAACAATTTCCAGTTCCGAGAAAAAGATTCTCAAAGCCATTTCTCTCTTTGTGCATATATATTATTAAAAATGTTAATTGTTCTAAGACTATTTATAAAAGAAAATGGGATTTTGGCACAACTTGCACAATTATGTATTCTACAACTTGCTTATTGTAATTTTAAATATGTTATGAACGTTATACGCGTCACTATTAAATGTCATTTATATTTTTTTTTACTTTCGATTTGATTTTGGATTATGTGTTTCAGCTTTGTAATTTTAATTTTTATTATTGAACAGTTTTAATTTTGTACTTTAGATCTAGCTCTCCACGTTTATATATTTTTGTCATTTATACATTTTTATCAGGCATTGAAATGCGATAGAGTCCCCCGAAACAGCGGATGCTGCCAAATATAATAACTTTTCTGCCTCTACGTCATCGTCTTTATCCTAAATATAAAGTTTAATACAGTTCTTAGTACCTCTGTCATTCAATTATTAATCTTATATGTTATAATGTTTCAGATCATTCATATGATCCCTTTCCAGATAGAATCCTAGTCCAAACGTAGAACATTCATATGAACCCTTTCCAGATAGAATCCTAGTCCAAACGTATTTGGTTTTAGAATTTATAAATCTTAAAAAGATGTAGGAAAACAAGAAACACAAAGGAGAAAATGAATTCCTAACTGATGCATTTACATGCTCAAATATATGTAATAATAATAATAATAATAATAATATCGCTAACAATAGACATATATACTATTCAAGTACTGTCATCAAATGAATTAGCCACAGCCTACTAAGGGCCTACCTACCAAAGCCCCACCAAAGGCGTCTCACAAAGTGGGTGGAACTACATTTGCATGCAAGTTAGAGGTCTTAGTGACAGAATGGGTTATCTCAGAGTCTAGCATCAGCTAAAAGACAATTTTTCTACAAATGTTTCTACATGTTTAATATATATACTGTATTTAGTTTGTTGTCAGGAAAGGAACCCAAAATGATTGTAATATAAGTTACTCATTACTATTGCTTCAGGTAGCTATTATTATTATTATAGATTTTGGGCATGTGTGTGTGTGTGTGTGTGTGTGTGTGTGTGTGTGTGTGTGTGTTTTCACACATTAGGATCATCGTTCTTTACAATTTTCTAGTTCATGTAAACATTGTATGAAAACTATAAGTATATTTATTACTTTTGATATGTTCCACATACTCTTTAGTTTTAGACTTAAGGTTTTATCCAAAATGTTTGTTATTCTGTTAAAATGATTTGCAACTATAGTTTACCTTGACTTTCATATGCTTCTATCCTGTTTTATTAATAAAGATTTTTAACTTTGAATACAAAATAATGACATAGATCTAGAGAAATCAGCATGGTTTATCCAAGCCATAATATTTGATTGTTTACCTACCCAAATTAGGGATATTTTCCAAAGAATAACGGAAAATACATACCCTAACCTTGGTGAAATAAGGAATGAATTTCCAAATGTTTTGTCAATGTACAAATCTTCAAAGATTGATTCACAAATAAACCAAACAAAGATTGATTCACAAATAAACCAAACAAAGAAAATTCAAACAAAACCAAAGCAACAACAACAAAAAGACAAATCAGAACAAAAAGTGATAGGTCTAACTCCTACACTACAAAATTTTAATATTACGACAGAATTTGTACGTAAGTGTAAATTTTGTTCGGCTGATGATCACAACAGCACACGATGTACTAAATATGTAGATTTAGAATCCCGGATAAACAGGTGTTCTCAGTTAAACCTTTGTACTAAGTGCACAGCTGCAGGACATACTAACAAAGACTGCAAAACAAAAATAAGATTCAAATGTGTTAATTGTGGAAGTTTAAATCATGTTTCTGATTCATTTAAAAATTCAAATAAACAAAACCCAAAGAAAAATGAAAAAACATTTAATGGACATATATCAATAAATAATGTTAATAAAAATTCTAGTGTACTCCTACCTACAATAACCTTGGATTTAAAAAATAACAAAGGTGGGACAACTCCTATAAGATGTCTAATAGATTCTTGTTCCCAACAAACTTTTGTAGATCAATCATTAGTTAATCAATTAGGCCCACAAACTCATAAAAACGAACAAGAATTGTGTATAACATCATTTATCAAAGAAAATGAACAGAAAGAAAAATATAGTAGTCAATTTAGAGCTTGATATACCCACAGAGAATAAAACAACAAACATAGAAGCAGTAGTCATTAAACAAGTTGGTCAACAAAAATTTAAAATACCAAATTTAAAACAAGTAATACAACAACTTAAAAAACAATATAAAATTGCAGATAGAAATTTAAATGATGATACATTAGATAATGTTCAAATGTTAATTGGAGCCGATTATATTCACTTAATTCAGAAGGGCATAGTCAGAATAGGAGATGGGATGGCTCTAGATCAGTGGTTCTTAACCGGGGGGGCGCGCCCCCCTAGAAACAGGAATTTCTCTAATTGTATTTGTTATTCTCTTAACGAGAGCATGGGCTAATATTGAGAAGTTATTAAGAATGTTATTTTGATTGAACGGGGGCGTGGAGGGAAGGACCAATTCCTAGAGGGGGCATGGTAGTAAAAAGGTTAAGAACCACTGCTCTAGATACTCACTGGGGTATAGCTCCACTGGGACACATAGATAAATATAAAATAACAATGAAAAATAAAAATATATGACTAACAAACTTGCCCTATTATGACAAGGTCTAACACAACTCAAATAATGACATAAATACTGAAATATTAAATAAATCATTAAGAACTGAAGAATTAGATAAAGGTGTACAACAGCTCTGGCTATTAGAGTCAGTGGGGGTGCAAGATGGTGATCATACAGATGAAAATCAATTAATGGTTGAAAATTTTGAAAATACCATCATGTATGAAAATGGCCATTATTCAATTGAACTACCTTGGAAGATCAATAGTCCAAAATTAAATGATAATCTAAAGGTAGCTAAAGGTCATCTCTATAATTTGATGAAAATATTTAAAAATGACAATAGAATTAAAATGTATGATGATGTTTTCAAGGACCAGTTAGAAAAAGGCTTCATTGAGGAAGTTAAAGATCACCCTTGTAGTTGTGATCTCCTCCCCTGCCAACGAACCCTCACCAGCGATACCGGTAGCACGTCCAAAGCGGAGGTATGAGAACCCCACGTCAGGTATAAAGCGCCGAAATACGCGCCTGTTGCACCAGTAATAGGTCCCCAACCCTCAACCTCTTACGCAACAAGCCCCCCAGCAGCACCTCCCGCTAATATATTCCCTTATTCATCCGCCGCCCCCCGTTCTGTTAAGTCTACAATAATAGATCCCCAACCCTCAACCTCCTACGCAACATGCCCCCCAGCAGCACCTTCCGCTAATATATCCACTAATTCATCTGCCGCCCCCCGTTCTGCTGAGGATGATATAACGATCGAATTGGTGCGATCCGCAGCCCCCACCCAGCCTTGACTAGAAATCGGTATAGAGTCAGGGTCGACCCTAGAGCCATGTGTAGCAATGGAATTGAGCGCGGGCTACGCCGGGTTGTACAGCGTATTATAGAGTTTGCTCTTCAGAATCGCGACGAGCGTGAAGTCAGGACGTGTCTGTCCTTTGGATTCGGGTCAGATGACGGTGATGTAGACGATTATTGGGTGATAGTGCCATTTAGACGTTTGGCGGCTGAAGATGTGGAATATATATTAGGACGTATAATGCAAGCCGCCCAAAGTAGTATAGCCTTTAATATGGACAACTTCACGGTAAATATTGATCGTGTATTCCGTGTTGCAGGTCATAGTGCCATACCGTATACTCTTAACTTCAATTCTCCTATTATTTACCGAAAGCATATAAATGTCGATCGTGGTTGCGGCTTTATAGCAGTACTCTTAGCACGTATGTTTACTGTACAAAATACACAGGCCACAAAAATTTGGTTGCCTACGGTCGTGGCGCGTGCCCGTAAACTAGCTGTAGACTGTGAACTTGAATTTGACTGTAATATGGGTCCTGAAGAGTTGAGAAGGGTAGAACAGGAAATGAATGTTCGTATAGTTGTATTTGGGCTGGATGATCGTCGTAGGACTGTGTATGTTTTTAAAAGCTGTGTGAGAGATCGTACAAGACCCCTACTTATTTTAGGATTGTCAGGGACAACGTATCTCCCCATCCGTAATATAAGGTGGCTTTACGCGAGTTATGACAAAAGTCGAAAATATGGGAGACATCATGATTTGTGTAAGGGGTGCCTCGAGTTTGCGGATGATATTGTGCGACATTGTAAAGAATGTCACATGGTATGTGAGCAGTGTAAAAGCACCAAATGTGAAAGCCGTGTAGTTGACGCTGAGAAGAGAGACTGTGATGTGTGTAGACGCACATTTTTCAATAATAGCTGTTTTGATTTCCATAAATCAATTGGCACGTGCAGGAAAATGAGAATCTGTGAATGTGGTATGTTTCACACAATGGATAATTGGGGAAAATTTAAGCACAAGTGTGACGTAATTCACTGTCCTACATGCCAGGAGGAATATAAGGCGGATGGAGTAAAGCATGTATGTTATATGAAAGATGCTAAGCCTAAAAATAACCCTTGTATAACTGTGTACTACGATATAGAAACATATACGAACGCTGAAACCAAAGAGGTAATTCCACATTTACTTGTGAGCCAGACCATCTGTGATGAGTGTATGGGTATCGAATGTGACGAGTGCCCCAAATGTGGTAAACGGACAAACGTTTTTAGAACGAATGTCCGCGATAGTCCTGTGAAACTATTTGTGTCCTATATTGTCAAGTTAGCCGACAAGTTAAAAAAAATGACTGTATATTCTCTCCCATAACGGGGCAAACTTTGATACGCAGTTCCTTTATAAGGAGTTGCTTGAACACGAATCCTCTGAAATATTTACAGTGATCCATTGAAAAGAGGCAACAAATTAATACAGATGCAAATAAGAGGCAATGTACAATTTAAAGACACTTTATTATTCACACCTTGTAAATTAGCAAAGCTACCCAAGGTGATGGGAGTAGCAGCTGAAGTTTCCAAAGGATACTTCCCTTACACTTTCCTCACCAGCGAGACTTTAAACTACGTAGGCCCACCACCGCCCAAACATTATTTTGACTGTATGGATGAACGTGAAGACTTTGATCGATACTACAACAGTTTTAATGAAAGTAACCCTTATAATATAGCTGATGAATGTGAGCGTTATTGCGTGAACGATGTGCGCGTGCTTAGAGTATGTTTCCAGGCCTTTAGAAGGATGTACATAGCCCGTTTCAAATGCGATCCACTGCAAGTCGCAACCACCATCGCATCATTATGTTTTACGGTGTTCAAGAATAACTTCATGCCTAAAGACACCTTAGCCATTATTCACCGAAACAACCCCCGCAGTTACGGACACAAGGCTATTTACTGGCTCATACACCTACAGCAACAGACAGGTGTATACATAAAGCACGCCCGCAACACGGGTGAAGTACCCATTAAGATTAATGGACGTGTTTTTTGGGTTGATGGGTTAAGTGAAAACCGTGTCACTGGTGTGAAGACTGTGTACTCCTTTAACGGTTGCTGGTGGCATGGATACCCCCGTCCTGAGTGCGGAATCGCCGGGGATATCCACGGTAGGTCTCCTGCCGACTGTCTTGCATCGACCCGCACCCGCGATCAACTTATAGGATCACAGTTCAGTCACAAAGTCTTGTGGGAGCATGAATATGATGCACGGATGGAGACAGACGAGGTGTACCGTGAGGAAATAAACACGATCAAGCGTTCAATGGTGCTGGATCCTCTCAAATGTGGTGATAGCTTGTTTGGAGGACGTACAAATCCATTCAGACTATACTTTCCACCTACGGAGGGCGTGAAGCTCAATTACTACGATTTCTGTTCTTTATACCCATACGTGATGAAGAACAATCCGTACCCCGTGGGTGCTCCTGAGAAACTGGTGGGACCTAGCCTACCCTCCATCAATGAATTTTCAAAAAATTTGAATGATCGTTACTTTGGGCTCTCTTTCGTAGACGTACTCCCCCACGCAATTTATGGATGCCGATCTTACCTGTCGTTATCGACGACAAGCTCATGTTTCGCCTGTGCGTGAAGTGCGCGGAAGAGGATAACGGCGAATGTAACCATATACCCCACCAGCGTAAGATCAGAGGCGTATATACAAGTCCTGAGCTGGCCCTAGCCGTACGCCGTGGTTATAGAATACTGAAGATACATGAGGTGTGGAGGTTTCAGAAGCTACCCAACCTTTTCACACCATATATAAACGCCTTTTTGAAGGATAAGGTTGAGGCATCAGGGTATCCGCGAGGAGTTGATACCGAAGATGAAAAGTCTGCCTATATTCAACGTTACCGCGCCCGCGTGATGAAGAACAATCCGTACCCCGTGGGCGCTCCTGAGAAACTGGTGGGACCTAGCCTACCCTCCATCAATGAATTTTCAAAAAATTTGAATGATCGTTACTTTGGGCTCTCTTTCGTAGACGTACTCCCCCACGCAATTTATGGATGCCGATCTTACCTGTCGTTATCGACGACAAGCTCATGTTTCGCCTGTGCGTGAAGTGCGCGGAAGAGGATAACGGCGAATGTAACCATATACCCCACCAGCGTAAGATCAGAGGCGTATATACAAGTCCTGAGCTGGCCCTAGCCGTACGCCGTGGTTATAGAATACTGAAGATACATGAGGTGTGGAGGTTTCAGAAGCTACCCAACCTTTTCACACCATATATAAACGCCTTTTTGAAGGATAAGGTTGAGGCATCAGGGTATCCGCGAGGAGTTGATACCGAAGATGAAAAGTCTGCCTATATTCAACGTTACCGCGACCGCGAAGGTATACAACTTGATCGTGTCCAAATTGTAAAGAATCCTGGCAAGCGCTTTAGTGCAAAGTTGTGTCTAAACAGTCTATGGGGAAAATTTGCGCAGAATACCGGCAGAGGGAGCATTCATTTGGCACAAAGTTATAGCGATGTCTGGGATTATGCCAATGCTCCCGATAAAGAGGTCATGGAGATCGTGAATGTAGGTAATACTTACATAATAAAGTACAACAACACTGAATTTGCCACAGATACCTCAAGGGTTACAAACATACCTGTGGCCAGCTTCACAACAGCCTACGCCCGTATAAAACTTTGGGGTCTATTGCATTCTCTTGGGCGGAGAGTATTGTATGCCGATACAGATAGCGTGATATTCACAGAGAGGGAGGGTGAATACATGCCCGCTATTGGGAGTTCCTCGGCGAGCTCACTGATGAGATCAAGGATGAGTATGGGGACAACGCATTACGCCGACTCTTTTGTCTCAACAGGACCTAAGACTTATGGGGTACGGGTCAGGGTGGGGGAGGAAATGAAATATATCGTGAAGGCAAAGGGTATTACGCTCAACCATGCGAATCGGCGGGTTGTTAACTTTGAATCGTTGAAGGATCTAGTATGTTTGGACGATGATGAGGGCGAACAACCTCCCCAACTAATTGTAGGCACCCACAATTTTCGGGCGCAGAAGCTGGGGGGCGTGAAGGAACTTAGGGGTACGAAGGTGTGCCGTAACACCTATAGGAAACGTTACCAGTTACCTGGTACCTATGATACCGTACCCTTTGGATACCATAACGTATGATGCTTCTATTGTTAACTCACACGTATTTGTCTTGTATATAATCGTATCTATTGATTTATTACACGTATTTGTAAATATATATATAACTTGAATATCTCGTTTATTAAATCGTATTTGTAAAGTATCTATTGATTTATTACACGTATTTGTAAATATATATATAACTTGAATATCTCGTTTATTAAATCGTATTTGTAAATATATATAACTTGAATATCTCGTTTATTAAATAAATCATGTTTCAATTAGCGTTTCACTTTCTCCTGTGTGTGTGTGTGTGTGTGTGTGTGTGTGTGTGTGCGCAGGTGAAAGTTCTAAGCTCCGCCCACTGTAAGACCGTGAGTCATGCTACTATCTGGGAGTCCCTGCGTGGTCAGTCGACTGCAGTAAGCCCGAGAGATCAGACGTGTATTCAGATCAGACGTGTATTCAAATGGCTACCTTTAATATTGCTTGTACAACGTTTATGAAATGGTATTCAGCAAAGTGTCAGGATGTGGTGGATACCGAAAAACTTCCTATTCCTCCCTCCTATACCTCTTTTAAAAACACATTGGATTGTGCGAAGTTCCAAGATGTACAAATACTCTACGGATGTTCTGGTGAGACCGTTGAAGGCTTTCGTTGCACAGACGATGTGCTGAAGTATACTGCAGAGCTAAACTTTATAAAGTCTCACATACACCGTGAAGTAAAAGAAACAACGCGTGCAGAAGAGAAGCAGCAGGTATGGATAATGAGTCTTGCGGATGGGTGGTGTGACAAGCGGTATTACGTCATGCTACACCATGTCGATTACTCATACCCTACGACTGAAAATGTGAATCTCGTGATCATGGACAATCTTAAGTATTTTTATCACTATATTAACGTATATCATGATGAGGTTCGTAGTGAGGTTGTGGCTAGTGCCCTGCGTGAGTTTTTAACAGACTTTAGAGACGAGTATCGTTTGATGGGCAGAAAGGAAAAATATGAGCATATGTTCCTCTCAAATAGTGCGCCGGAGTGTGAAGATGTTTAGTAAAACATAAAATGTTCCTAGTTCTTATCCTGAGGTAAAATGTCTGGTGCGTAGGCTGGTAGTGATGAAATTAATTCTTGTACCGGAAAAACAAATATGTACAACAATTCGGTACGACTCGCGGATCATACGAACAAGCCCATTCACGTATCATCGAGTCAGCCGCCCGTCGAACCGTTCCTGCCTACCTGCGTGCCTCACACGGCTCATAGTTATCTCAGAGCTTGAACCGAGTGGACGTGCGCTCCTCGAATACGATGGAACTTCCTTTGAGCAGCATTCTCAACGCCTCGTACGATGTGTCCGTGACGAAATCGTTGCGCGTGTTCAGGCGTAATTCCGGTACCATTAGCTATGTACTGGAAACGGAATGTAGACAAACAAACAAACGGGTTTATTTAAGTGTCGAGGAGATGAATAGAATCTTCGTGATAGTTGAGAAGTGGAGTGAAGATCGTTATAAAATACCTGCTAACGTAGGTACAAGAAGAGAGCAGATTAGTGACGCACCCTCATACGCCGTTGTATGTACGTTGTGTATAAATAACGATCGGCCGTGCATTGATATACGGCTGATGTGGAAGAATGCTTCTGATAATAACGCTCTTGTTCCTACGCGAAACCGTTTCATCCTCGACAGAATGTTTGAAATCGTCGGATTCCGTAAGCTGAAACCTATATTAGACGCGCGTGTTACGGATATGCTTTATTTGATACAGTACTTGAATACGCATACACCGCTCTGCTCGATGGGTTTCCCGAGTGTAGGGCTGGTGAGAATGGTCTAGAGCTGGACGTTTATTTAAAAAGTTTAGACTCTTTGAAATACCATGAACTTTGGTACAAAGCAATTGATCGGTACAAGGCTGAGCTCACCTACACCGTTCACCCTGAAGAACTATTTCTTTATATAACGCGCAGTTGTCGTAACGATTTAGAAGATTATTTCAATTGCCGTTATGTTGAGTGAGTTCACGATTGAAAAGCTCGAGTCGGTAGAAATAAACCCTCGATTGGAAAAGCGTGTTTATAAACTTGTGTTTAATAATGTAGCTAACGATGAACTCTTCGTGCGTGCTTTTGATTGTATTCTAGACGTATTTAAAGATGACTTACCAACCGGTTGTAAAGTGGGAACAAAAATAGTACTGAACGATATGAAAGCCCTTCATATCGAATACAGGTTTCCCTATACTTTAAGCGGTGAAATATTATTAAGCCGCATATACTGCGTAATGCAGAGCAATAATGATGCAATTGTAAACTCGATTAAGACCGAGTTTAGTATTTTGAAAAAAAAGTGAAATGTATTTATATATTTTGCTTGATATTTCTCCTGTACTGTTATGATTATATGCATATTTCTATTATTATTGAAATGTATTTATATATTTTGCGTGATATTTCTCCTGTACTGTTATGATTATATACATATTTTCTATTATTATTGAAATGTATATTTATTTCTATTTGAAATGTATATTTTATTTTATATATATCTCCATAATTGTGTGTATATATTTCCTGTACTGTTATGATTATATGCATATTCCTCAATTATTATTGAAATGTATATTTATTTTCTATATATTTATAACAAACAGAATGATGCAATGTTGTTTTATTTAATTATATCATGTTACGCCTTCTAAACCTACTACCGGTATTCTAAACCAACTTTTAAGAAATATAATAATGTATACAATGGTATCGCTAAAAAGTGGTATCTGGCAACTCAAGCCATTTACGCCTTCTAAGCCAACTGGCTGATTAGGAGTCTATAATAATGTATACAATGGTATTGCTAAAAAGTGATATCTGGCAACTCTAGCCATTTACGCCTTCTAAGCCAACTGGCTGATTAGTCGTATATAATAATGTATACAATGGTATCTGGCAACTCAGTCTTCGATTAGAATTAAATATATAGCGAATACATGGCGCTATCTGGCAACTCAAGCCATTTACGCCTTCTAAGCCAACTGGCTGATTAGGAGTCTATAATAATGCATACAATGGTATTGCTAAAAAGTGGTATCTGGCAACTCTAGCCATTTACGCCTTCTAAGCCAACTGGCTGATTAGTCGTATATAATAATGTATACAATGGTATCTGGCAACTCAGTCTTCGATTAGAATTAAATATATAGCGAATACATGGCGCTATCTGGCAACTCAAGCCATTTACGCCTTCTAAGCCAACTGGCTGATTAGGAGCCTATAAAACAACGCCTACTCGGCTGAAGTCTTAATATGCACTTGGCTCCTGCCAGGTGAACACCTCTCCTCCTTTCTCTCCTTTCTGGCCCTTTGGGGGGAATAGCTTGGGGGAGAACTCCGCCCCCAAGTTGCATGCCCCTTGCAACTCCGGTTGGCATGGCAACAAAGGGCCCTTTGGGGTAATTTTTTAATTTTTTTTATTTTTTATTTTTTATTTTTTGCAACACCCCCCACCCCCCTTTGCAACACCCACACCCCCTTTACAACACCCCACCCCCCTTTGCAACATTACGTAATCACTTGCAACATTCCTGCACTCTAACCTTTTGCGGCTAAACTACTCTATTATATTGAGATATTTCGAAAAAGCCATCTCTATCTACGTTATGAAACCCATTCATAATTTTGAAAATCTAGATTAGATCACCCCTTAGCCTCCTAGTCTCGAGTGTAGTCAATTTTAACTCCTTAAGCCTATCCTCGTACGACTTCGACCTAAGCGACGGAATCATCTTAGTTGCTCGTCTTTGAACTCTCGATTTTGTCTATATCTTTTCGCATATGCGGATTCCAAAATTTGATCGCGTACTCCAAATGAGGTCTAACTAATGATTTATAAAGAGAAACAATAATATCGCGCGATTTGTACTCAAAATTTCAAGCTATAAAACCTAACATTTTGTTCGCTTTATTGACCGCTGCTGTACTTTGTTTCGCTACTTTTAAATCACCAGTGACTATAATTCCTACATCTTTTTCCTGCTCTACGCTTGCTAACTCCTTCCCTGACATACTATACGCAAAATTACTGTTACGCGAACCTATATGTAAAATTTTGCACTTATCGACGTTAAATCTCATTTGCCATTTGACTGACCAATCAACGATTTTATTCAGATCTTCCTGGATTTTACCTCTATCTTCGTCATTAATCGCCCTACCACCCAACTTCGTGTCATCCGCAAACTCTGAACTGTACTGACTAGGCCGACATCTAAATCGTTAATATATATAAGAAAAAGTAAGGGGCTCAATACAGAACCCAATTTGGGCTTGGACTTTTTTACTACACTTTTCGCTTCACGCCTTAGAGATATGTAGTTCTTTCGTAAACACAAATTGTCTTTATCGCACTTATGTAGCCTATAAGCCCTATCTCTACTCTTTATAATATCTCCTAAATAGTCCTAAATACTGTTTCAAACGATTCCCACATTAGTTTTGCGTTGGAGATCCCCACTGCGTTTTCCCAATTGACGTGTGACAATTCGTTTCGAAATTTACAAAAGTGCGCGTGCTGGAAGTTAGGAATTTTAGTCGAGTTAGCTTGTTTCGAGTGACTTACAGAGAGGACAAACTCTACCATATTGTGATCGCTATTGCTTAACGGTTCTATTACTTGAAGATCCGTGATTAGCCTATCATCCGTAGTTATTACTAAATCTAAAATACTGTCCAACCTCGTAGGTTCCCCATGCTTTTGAATAAGAAAGCTATCCTCGAGAAAATTAACTAAACCAGTGCTGTCTAACTTCTATAAAGCGCGGCCAAGATGTTGCCTATAATCATACACTGTTGGTTAATACGACTTAGGAACCCGCTGAATGTTGTTCTCCCTACTAGAACTGACAGAATAGGGAAGAAAATTCAGAAATTAAATTTGGCAAACGTCCATTCCGCGGGCCGCAAGTTGGACAGCGCTGAACTAAACGATTACCTTCAGCGTCTCCCTGCATTGTATCGTAATTCACGTTGACGCAATTAAAGTCACCCATAATTAAGGCCTGCTCACTACCAATTATTCTCTTTAGTTCACGACATAACGCTTCGTCCGTATCAGCTGTTTGATTAGGGGGCCAATATATAACCGCTACAAGAAGTTTGAAATCGTTCAATTTAAGTTCTGCTATAGTCGAATCTATCGGTTCTGGAATTGTGTGCTTTACTTCTATAACGTTCGCAATATTATATTTGATATACAACATAACCGCCTCCTCGCCTACCTATTCTGTTTTTAACAAAAGTCTACAACCTCTAATTTGATACTCCCCTACAAAGTCACGTGTTTCAGTGCTAAGCCACGATTCATTTATCGCAATTAAAGAAAAAAATTCGTTTATTTGCGAGTGCAGGGGAAATTTGAGGAAATTACGCTGGGACCGTTTGAGTTACGGCAGCCTGAAAAGAAGAGACAGTATTATGAAATAGTCTTCCTAAACGCGCAGCTCCAACGTCATTAAGATGAAGTCCATCTCTGAGGAACAAGTCCCTCCTGCCGTAGAAACTGTTCCAAAAATTCGCAAAATGCACTCCTTCCTGTTGGCAAAGAGACTTTAGGTTATTGTTGTTATAGGTCACCTTGCTGTAGAAATCGCTACGTTGGATAATTCAAGGAAGTATACCTGTTAAAACAATCTTATTAGTTTTTTCTTTTAATCGCTCTAGTAAGTCCCTGTACCTAGCCAGCAGCTCTTCCGATCTAGAATTTAAAACGTTATTAGTACCGACATGAATAACATACGTTGTGTCCTCAGAGGTTCCATCTGTAAAATGGTCAACACTATTAGTTATATCCTCCACCCTTGCACCAGGGTAGCAGTAACGGCGCCTACGACGAGGGTTTCTCCCACAGAATTCCTCGAGCTGCCCTCGAACAATGGAATCGCCAACGAGTCGTATTTCCAGTTCATCAGCATCTTCGAAGCCTAAAACAGAAAACTTATTGTTTGTTATTACTGGTAGACAAGTCTTAGGTTTTCTCAATGGGGCTCCATTACGCACTTGAACGAAGGATTGGGAACTAGGAAAAGAGAGATGGCTATTAGTACTACTTATATTATTAGTAGAAACTGAGGCAAGAGGGGTCGTAACTGGAGTCTCAAGGGATTCTAATTTTGCCATCAGGAGCATCACGCTTTCTTCAAGCCTCACCCTGGCCTCCCTCTCACGTTCTAACTCGTTCCTCAGCACTTCTATGCTTGAGCACCACCTGCAAACTAACTGTTCAGTATTAGCCATAGTAAACGCGTAAGCAGCAAATTTCCCTTCACAGCGACTGCAAGTACTTGACGGGGTTGCCATGCTATTAATTAAAAAAAACAAATATATATATATATATACACACACACACACACATTATATATATATATATATATATATATATATATATATATATATATATGATGAATAAAACCACGAAGGAAAGGAAACACACCATTCTGTGTTTCCTTTCCTTCGTGGTTTTATTCATCATATTTTTCACTTGTTACTTTCGTGAAATAATTTTCATATATATATATATATATATATATATATATATATATATATACATATACGCAGAGCACAGTTTGAGCAGCTTCTGAATTTGGCAGTCAAGGATAATTTTTTTAGTTTTCAAGGAGTAGTTTACCGTCAGGTGGATGGAGTGGGGATGGGGAGCCACTTGGGTCACGTTTTTGCAAATATTTTCATGTCGCATCTTGAGGAAAGGGTATTCTGTGAGTGCCCCCCCTCACCTTAAGCTCAAATTGTACAGACGTTATGTTGACGATACGTTTGCTCTACTCCAAACGGACAACCAGTCAGTTTAGTTTCTGAGTTTGCTGAACACACTGCATAAGAACATTATATTTACACAGGAAAAGGAAGTTGAAGGTTCTATTCCTTTCCTTGATGTTTTGGTCTCCAAATCTGGCTCGACAGTTTTAACTTCTACGTACCGGAAGCCTACGTTTACGAGTTTTGGCTTTAATTTTTATAGTTTTTGCGACTTTAATTACAAATTAAGTTTCATTCGCACACTTGTGTATAGAGCTTATAATATTCGCTCGAACTTTGCTCTGCTACATAATGAGTTTGAATTCCTTACCAATTTTTTCTTTAATAATGGTTTTCAACGGGATCTTGTAGGTGTTACTGGTAATTTTACAGGAGCGGCTCGCAGGTAGGCACTGTGGAACTGCAGCACCCCCATGATCTTATGATCTTTATATTTAAATATTTAAAATAGCCTCTCTGATTGTTTTTTTTCAATGAACTTTGAGTTTTTAAATCAGATTATATCCTTTTTTCCTTAAACTATTTCAATGCCGAACGAATGAATCACGAAAGTAGCTTCAGCCTTCCCGTGGAACTGCGTACTTAACAGTTCCAGATTTTGTTCGAAACGCTTGAAACCTCGGTGGCGGACGTACGAAGAGCGAGTCAGAATCCCGGGTTTAAGAGGATCCAAAGCACTTTGGACAGAGCAGTGCCGATTTGTTTGTTTGACGTGGTAGTTGTGTTGCTGTATCGTTTGCTAATTCGAAATTTAATTTCCGAATTGCATTTATCAATGATTCGTTATCATTTTTTTTTTGTCGTGAGATTGAAGTTAATTATATAATAATTGGATTATTTACAATATATAGCTTTCATTTCTTAGAATATTTTTTCGCTCAGAATAAAAACAGAAGAATGAAATTTGTTTATAAATAAAATTTTTGGCAAATTCGAAATTACCCGTTAAGCGTAAGTAGCCTATAATTGATTTTATGATACTATTTTACTTATTTTTATGACTGAATAGTGAGTAGTTATCTATTTATCTATTCAACTTTCTCTCTCTCTCATATATATATATAAATCGACACAATTGTTCGCAATTTCTGAGGCAGCACCCCCATAACTGAAAGTCATGAGCCGCCACTGCAGTGGTAAATTTCTTAATAAAGTATATTCCCCCAACTTTGTCCCAACGCATGATGTTCCTAAGAATCGTAAATACCTTGTTTTACCTGATATTTACCATTTAACTCCTTTGTGAAGAAACAATTGTTGAGTGTTGTGAGGAAATTTTATTTTCACACTGATTTTAAGATTGCCTTTGTAAATAATAACACTCTTGAATGTTTTTTCCGATGTAAGGACAAAATTTCCCCTGCGATGAGCTGTTCTCTCGTCTATTTGTTTACCTGCCCTGGGTATTCCCAGGGGAACTACGTTGGCAGTACAGTGCGTTCTTTGCACGCGAGATTTTGCTCCCATATGGGTATTAGTCATAGGACAGGGAAGGTTTTGTCGAGAAAAGAACAGTCTGCTATTAGAAGTCATTCTATTAAGTGTAAGGTTGACGTTTCTGTTGACAATTTTAAAATTCTTAAATCATTAAAATGCCCGTCCTCCCTTCGTATTTACGAATCTTTGTGTATTAAGTTTTTGAACTCTAGTTTAAATATTGATTCTGGCTGTTACCCCCTATATATTAATTAGAATAACTACCTACTAAATTTTCCCTTTGCGACCCTGTCTCCTTTTCGCTTCAGGTTCTTGTGGCTGTTAAGTGAGCATAGGTATCTCTGTTTACTCTTGTGATTTTTCGTTTTACTTTTTATTCCGTTTTTAACTTTTTATTTGTAAAGTTTTTTAACAATTTTACGTTTGAATGTCTTTAGTTTTAAGTTTTATTTTTATCATTCGTATATTTTTTGTCATTTATATATTTTTACTTTTGATTTGATTTTGGCTTATGCCTGTTTCTACTTTGTAATTTTAATTGTCATTCTTCAGCAGTTTTAATTTTGTATTCTAGATTAGTTTTTAACTCTCGACATTTATATATTTTCTTGTCATGTATTAATTTTAGCTTTTATTTATTAGGCCTTGAAAATGGGTAGAGTTGCCCGAAACGTTGGCTGCAGCCAAATATAATGACTTTTTTGCTCTACGTCTTCGTTTTTATCCTAAAAATATATATACATATATATATGTATATACATGTGTATATATACATATATACACACACACAAACACACACATATATATGGGAATGAACTCAGAATGGTCCCCTGAGTTTTTTATAATACACACAGACCATGCATGGAACAAGGAACTCTTCTTCCTTCTTGAAACGGACATGTTATGTGCCTTAAAAAGTGGACGCTCAATTCTGCCAGTTGAGGTTTAAGTTTTGGTTTTTGGCTAAAAATATAATGTTTACCCTTTTTCTTTGATGTATTCAATCTGACGTGAAGGCAGCGAGTCTTTTGCTTAATTGAGGTTCTAAATGTGGCAGAGCTAGGCTGCTTTAAACCCTAGATCCCAAAGCTGGATCCTGTCTGCTTTACAGATAACTGGTGAGGGAAGCTATATTTATGGGACCTCTTTGCGAGTGACCCGTTGCCCACGTCGGGTTAGCATCATGAAAAAGAAAAACTATGGTATTTGTCATTTACCATTACTTATTCGGACTATAGTGGATTTAATTATCCCAGAAGAGTTCCTTGTTCCATGCAAGGTCTGTGTGTATTATATATATATATAGATATACTTGTATATGTATATACACACACACACACACACATACAGTGTGTCCGTAAAGTCATGGTGGGATTTTAAATAGCTATATTATTGCCACGAAACATGATAATGAGATGAAAAAAAGGCAAATTGAAGAACAACTCTAAAAGAATAACTTTATTTAACGTAGTTCGATATGGGCTCCTCTGGTAGCCCTGCAGACATCTAGACGGTGATTCAATTCCAGCCACACACGCCCAAGAACATCAGGAGTGACGGATGCGATAGCTTCCGTGATTCGTTCGTGCGAGTGATGAATATCCCTAATGGGTACACTGTACACGCTTTGCTTGACGTAACCCCACAAATAAAAGTCCAAAGGTGTCAGGTCCGGAGAGCGTGGAGGCCATGACTTCCATCCTCTTCCTATCCATCTCTGTGGAAATTTTTCATTAAGGAATTCTCGAACAACGTTGGCATAGTGCGGAGGAGCACCATCTTGCTGAAAGATGACATTATTGTCAATAAATTGGGGTACTGCAAAATGTTCCAACATAGCGAGGTAGTTGTGTGACGTCACAGTGGGTTCCGCGAAGAAAAATGGGCCAATCACTCGATCTCGTGCTAGAGCACACCACACATTAACTTTCGGGCTATTACGCTCATGTTCAACATAGGCATGTGGACAGCCTAGACTAACTACGAGATAAAGGTTAAGCTTAGCCTAGACTAACTACAAGATACAACTTTGAGAGTTGTTCTTCAATTTGGCATTGTTTCATCTCATTATCATGTTTCGTTGCAATAATATAGCTATTTAAAATCCCACCATGACTTTACGGACACACTGTATATATATATATATATGTATGTATGTATATATACACATATATATGTATATATATACATATATGTATATATACATATATACAAATATATATATATGTATATATACATGTATACACATATATATATGTATATATACATACATACATATATATATATATATATATATATATATATATATATATATATATATATATATATATATATATACATATACATATATATTTATATATATATATATACATATATGTCTGTGTATATATATATATATATATATATATATATATATATAAATATATATAAATATCTGTATATATGTATATATATATATATGTATATATACATATACACACACACACACATATATATGTATATATACATATACACACACACACATATATATATGTATATATACATATATACACATATATATATGTATGTAAAAATGAACAATGAATAATCAATATTCATTTTTACATAAGAACCAAAATCTCTTAACGCGAGTTTGGATAATAATTTTACTTGTAACTTCCTCTTTTTGTTTGTGTCACAACCCTACGATCTACCATTTCTATGGTTTAGTCGTATCCATTTTCCATTTGTTATAGAAGTTATTATTATTAATTATGATTGTCTTGCATCTCACCCTCGACCCTAGATTATGCCAGAGCTGGGCACTTCCGCAAACCGCAAATTCCGCAATTGCGGAAGTATGTTTTTCGTTTGCGGATTTGCGTTTGCGGCAAAGTCATAGCAAATTAGTGAATTTGCGTTGCGGAAATAAGACCGCAAACGCAAATCTTTCCGCAAATTTCCCACGTGGCCACTGGCCAAGCCTGACCACTGACAACTTCGAACGTCTCGTGTTCATGAAGGGGAACATGGACTTATTAAAACTGGATTTGGCTCAGTTACTGGAGGAGGACGACTGAACTTGTTGACAAAGCCAGAGGCGTACACTTGTAGAGGCTAGAGGGGTTGAGTTGTACAGTGAGTTCAAGTTGTGTACAGTCACAGTGTTAACTTAATTTAACTTGTGTAATGTAATGTGTATATAGTTACTACAGTTACAGTACAGTCTTCTCTAACGTGTCTAAGTCTCAAAATTTATGAAATTCAAATGATTAAATTTATTATTTAATTTATTTACTATTTACTTGCAGGAGGTGTTTTTGTTCAATATAATATATCAATATATGTAGTATTTTTATTTCTTCTACAATAGTGATTTATTGTAATAAATTATTTAGCCTTGTTTTTAATAAAAACAAGGCTAAAACATTAAACATTAAAAATATATAAAAACTTTTTATACCTCTTTAATGTTTTGGATACTTTTTGTAGTTAAAATTGCGATTGCGGAATTTGCGGTTTGCGGAAGTGTTTGCGGAAGTGCCCAGCACTGTAAAAATTGGAAATATGGTTTGCGTTTCGGATTTGCGTTTGCGGCACCAAAAATGGCAAGCAGTTTGCGGATTTGCGGTTGCGGAAGTTAAGGTTTGAGTTTGCGGATTTGCGATTGCGGAAGTGATTTTGAGTTTGCGGTGCCCAGCTCTGGATTATGCATACACATTGCATGTAACAGGATTGGAACCCGTAGTTGTACTTCTTAGTCATTAATACCCACTCTTTGTCTCTAATTCGTTCTTGTAAATCTTCCTAATAATGATTTGTACTATACGTACAAATTCAATAACTATGACGTCATAAAGTAACTAAATTCTCTTCACGTTTCCATACCGCCAATACTGAATCATCCATTTGGTATGTGGATATCTTTCATGTTCTATATATGGTAAATTCTTTAATAGTAAAAACTTCATTCTCTATACATCATTATTTATATTGTGTCCTACCTATTGTCTACTGATGCCTAGCCTATCAACCTATCAGTCCATATTTTACGCGTGTCTATATTACGCACACAACCTATTGTGTTACGTACATGTAAAATACGTCCACATGTATTTTTTTTTCTTTTAAGTGCCTTCACCCCTCACAAATTCATAAATGCTTGGATAAGTGGTCGAATTCGTTTATGACAGCAAAGTCGAACGCTTCTGAGATAAAAATCTCCTCTCGCTCCGATCCAAATTTATAACATATTATAACATAATATAACATATTATGTTGTATATAAATTATCTTGTATGTGCTCATGTACTTGTGTTGTACTAATAACCATATATAATAACCATATATAATAACCATATATTATAACCATATATTATAACCATATATTATAACCATATTATAACCATATATTATAACAATATATAAATATATAAAAACAAAGTTATAGTAACTGTTTAATTGTAATTAACTTTAATTTAATATAACGTAATGTACTTTAATGAAACTGTAATTAATAATAACTTGTAATGTACTTCAATGAAACTGTAATTAAATGTAATGACTTAATATACAAGGTGTCCCATAAGTCCGGCATCATAGGAGAAATTCATATTTTTCTATTTCTACAAACCATAATTCATATTTTTCTCTTTCTACAGGCCATAATGTCTGTGAGCAAGGAAGAACGAATCCAGATAATTCTATTCATAGGAAATCGGAGTCAAAGAGAGGCCGCTGCTGAATTTAACAGACTGCATCCAGACCGCGAGCCAATAACACAGAGTTGTGTGTCTGGATACAGTCTGTTAAATTCAACAGCGGCCTCTCTTTGACTCCGATTTCCTATGAGTAGAATTATCTGGATTCGTTGTTCCTTGCTCACAGACATTATGGCCTGTAGAAAGAGAAAAATATGAATTATGGTTTGTAGAAATAGAAAAATATGAATTTCTCATATGATGCTGGACTTATGGGACACCCTGTATAATGTAAGAATGTACTTTAACAGAACTGCAATGGACAATCATAAGCGAATGTGAAATAATCCATTATCGCAATAATTGTAATAAACCGAAACGAAAATGTACTCAGTCGTGTACTTAAATTGTACTTATGTACTACTATGAAATGATATCGCCTTCAGAAATGAAGACTCGACAAAAAAATACGATTAGTTTTTATTTTTATTTTTTTAAAATTTTTATTTGGAACCTTTCAAACATCTGATCATGTGTTTAAAAGGAGGGAAACTTAACCTTCAACTGCCTTCCCCCAACATTTATGCTTATATTATACATGTATTTGTAAAATGAACTACACTTCATTAAGGGACTCTGCTTGGGTCACTGCTACGAGCCTCCTTTGTTAGCAGCCTCGCTGCGGGGAGGGGGCAGAGGCCTCTTGCCTCCTTAACTTTTTAGATTCCGGCCTGAGCCATGGTCGAAAGAGGTCGAACCTCTACCCCTGTAAATTCAGAGCACTACCTGTACATTTTTTTTTAGAAGTAAATTACAGTGAGAAACTTTTTATTTTCCCCTTCGAGCCGTGCTCTCTTCAGAAGAACTTAGTCAGTAAAGTCGATAAGTTATAAAAGAAAAGTCGATAATTTTAGTATCAGAGAAAGTATCAGAGTATTATAAAAAGAGAAGAATTAACTACTGTCGACCCTAAAGCGAGATAAATGAATTAGAATGTTATAGAAGAAATATCCGTTGCTGCCTCCCAACTAGAACCCCCGTCAATTCGAACCACCCAGGGCCATAGACGGAGGGGTTAACAGAGTGGCGACCCTATAGCCAGGATAAACATTTGGCGACCCTACTACCACGATTAGAAGAATATTTTAAGAAGAGGATTTTAACAAACTGGCGACCCTTTGCCCAGGATAAGAAAGAGACAACCCAAGCACCATAGAAGATATTGGCATAACAGTCTGGCGAGTCTGTAGCCAAGAGTTTAACAAGTGGCGACCCACCATTTGACCGGCGTGTCACGACTTCTAGTTCGTAACATCCACCCTTGAACCGGTGTGTCATGACTCCAAGTTCTCCACGCCTAGTTTTCATCCAAGAAGAAGTAGCCAGCAAGACACGTCTTCAGGACACGTCTCTAAGGATTTCGCCGTAGAAATTTTGTTAAGTACAGAGTTTTTTTTTTAAGTAATTTGTAAACATTTGAAAAGTCAGTATTATTAACAGTTAATAATAAGTATCAAGCCAGAATTTACAAGAAACACAGTGAACATTTCAGACACCAGTGATACATTTTTTTTAGTGAAACTTTAATTTTCACAGAAGTTAAAAGTAACAGAAGTTAAAAGTAACAGAAGTTAAAAGTAACAGAAGTTAAAAGTAACAGAAGTTAAAAGTAACAGAAAGAGTTAATTTCAGAGAGTTAATTTCAGAGAGTTAAACTCAGAGAGTTAATTTCAGAGAGTTAATTTCAGAGAGTTTATTTCAGAGAGTTAATTTCAGAGTTATTTTCACTATTATAGTCAGTATAGAATACTTTTATTTTATGTACCAAACATAATAGTACCGTACCTTCGCGTACATTCGAGTGAAATGTTGTTTACATTTTTTATTTTTGTTGCAATTTTTTTCAAATTATTGAATTGAATTGACTTGCAAATTAAGAAAGAGAGAGTTTATAGAGAGTTTATAGATTTAGAGAGATACTCGAAGTAGTTTCGAGTCAGTTTTAGTTGCAAATAAGTTGCAAATCAGTTTTCAGTTTCGGTTGGTTGCATCCAAGAGGGACAACCAAACCCCAGAGATTTATAAAGATACTCGAAGTAGTTTCGAGTCAGTTTTAGTTGCAAATATGTTGCAAATCAGTTTCGGTTGGTTGCATCCAAGAGGGACAACCAAACCCCAGAGATTTATAAAGATACTCGAAGTAGTTTCGAGTCAGTTTTAGTTGCAAATCAGTTGCAAATCAGTTTTCAGTTTCGGTTCGTTGCATCCAAGAGGGACAACCAAACCCCAGAGATTTATAAAGATACTCGAAGTAGTTTCGAGTCAGTTTTAGTTGCAAATAAGTTGCAAATCAGTTTTCAGTTTCGGTTGGTTGCATCCAAGAGGGACAACCAAACCCCAGAGATTTATAAAAATACTCGAAGTCAGTTTTTATTCGAAGTCAGTTTTTATTCGAAGTCAGTTTTTATTCGAAGTCAGTTTTTATTCGAAGTCAGTTTTTAAGTCCCAAGTCATTTCAATGCAGTCAATTGAATTCAACTTTTTCTTTGTAGTTTAAGAGAATTTAATTTAAGAAAATGTAATTTAAGAATTTAATTCAACCTTTTTTTTGTTGTAAAAGAGAATGAAATTCAACCTGAATTGACCGGTTTGTGTCTTTAGTTTAATTTTTTTTTTGTTTGTAAGAAGGAAATTGACCGATTTGTCTTTTCTTTTCATGCCATTGTTGCGTATATAAATATATAGGTAAAATGACATATGTTATTGTTTGCAACCAAAACCGTTTTTACAAATGTTTGTAACGAGTTTTATAATTTTTATGATTATATGATAACAGTAATAGTGTAATAATTAATCAATCATGTCCAATGAATTCCTTTTTAAATTACTATAGGAAGGAACTTGCCGTCCCCCCGTTTTGTTTGAACTCTTTTAATTTTTGTTCTAAGTAGTGTGACAAGCAATCCCTTTTCTTTCATAAAAAAAAAACGTAATTGTCAATTTCGGACATATACCCCCGCTTAGTCACTCAATTCCCCGAATGTAGTACTCCAAACTTTGTTTTTTATTTTATTTTATTTTAACACCCCAACCCCAGTTGAACCCAGTGTCAACCAGAGCAATGGTTCAACCATGGTTAATTCCTTTTTGGTTCTATGGAACATAACCTCAATTTATGTTAAGTTGTGTTTTTTATTTTTAAGTATACTATATGTTTAGTTCATTAAAATGCATAATTGATTTCTATTTTTAATTTGTATTCTTAATTTTCTTAATTCAATTATCGTACCGATACTTCTGGTTAATGTTAATGGTTATATAGTTCATATATAGCTAGGAATGTTACTAGTCGAATTTAATTCCATCCTCAAATTTTAATTTTTAATACCGCTAGATTTACTTTCATTGATTGTAAGGTCCTCTAAGTACGGTTCTTTTTATTACCTTAATATACATGTAACTGATTTAATTACGTAAAATCGATAATCCTAATTGAATTCTATTACTTTTGACACACATTCGAATTCATTTTCTTTTCGTACTTCAAGTCACTTTCACATGAAACTCATATGCATACACCATCATTAATACTACCTGTATTTAGATTTTAACAATAATTGACTTAAACTTAAAAGATTTTATAACCCTAAACCCATCTTAAATTATTAGACATTATGTTTAAAACTTTGTTAATTCAAAAATCACTACACATACACAAGCATGTATGCACACTATATATACTATATAGACAAACCTTATGCTAAAATCATTGGATATCACAATAAACTATTTCATTGCGTGTAAGTGCTAACTCTGCTATTTATATAGTCTTAAGCATTTTTGCTTACTATATATAAATTTTTGCTCAGGCATTTGTTCAGTTAATTTAACAATCCTCTCAGCTAATCTGTCCCTCAAAATTGTAAGATACACACTTTGTACCTAATACACACAAATACACACTAGACCACAGGTCTATACATCATCCATTACGTAATTCGTTTTTTTACCTACAACAGTCAATAAAATTAGTTATAGACTCTACGATGAGGGTAACTTTGGAAAATAATTTATATTTTTCCCTTTTACCTACTATTCATTATGCATGTAATTTTCCCCACAGAAAAATAAAATTTTGTTTAAAAAATTAACAATATCATTCTTTGTCTAACTTAATTGTTTGTCTAAATTAACGTATTAATCCTTTTATTCCGTTTGCATAAAATTTAAGTTTTAATCTTTGAATTTTTATATTTTATAATAGCCCTCTAAGCGAGTGTCTTGTTAAAAATTTGATTACTCTGCGTTGTACCCAACCACCCGAAGTCACTTGTTCTGTATAAAACTTGTAATGTAAAGAAAAAAATCGTCATCTAACTTGAATATAGTTAGGTTGTTATTTTCTCAATTGTATTGTATTGTATGAATTGTACCCTATTATATTATTGTATAAATATCATTTTAAAGGGGAGAGCAATGTAAAAATGAACAATGAATAATCAATATTCATTTTTACATAAGAACCAAAATCGCTTAACGCGAGTTTGGATAATAATTTTACTTGTAACTTCCTCTTTTTGTTTGTGTCACAACCCTACGATCTACCATTTCTATGGTTTAGTCGTATCCATTTTCCATTTGTTATAGAAGTTATTATTATTAATTATGATTGTCTTGCATCCCACCCTCGACCCTAGATTATGCATACACATTGCATGTAACAGGATTGGAACCCGTAGTTGTACTTCTTAGTCATTAATACCCACTCTTTGTCTCTAATTCGTTCTTGTAAATCTTCCTAATAATGATTTGTACTATACGTACAAATTCAATAACTATGACATCATAAAGTAACTAAATTCTCTTCACGTTTCCATACCACCAATACTGAATCATCCATTTGGTATATGGATATCTTTCATGTTCAATATATGGTAAATTCTTTAATAGTAAAAACTTCATTTTCTATACATCATTATTTATATTGTGTCCTACCTATTGTCTACTGATGCCTAGCCTATTAACCTATCAGTCCATATTTTACGCGTGTCTATATTACGCACACAACCTATTGTGTTACGTACATGTAAAATACGTCCACATGTATTTTTTTTCTTTTAAGTGCGTTCACCCCTCACAAATTCATAAATGCTTGGATAAGTGGTCGAATTCGTTTATGACAGCAAAGTCGAACGCTTCTGAGATAAAAATCTCCTCCCGCTCCGATCCAAATTTATAACATATTATAACATAATATAACATATTATGTTGTATATAAATTATCTTGTATGTGCTCATGTACTTGTGTTGTACTAATAACCATATATAATAACCATATATAATAACCATATATAATAACCATATATTTAACCATATATTATAACCATATATTATAACCATATTATAACCATATATTATAACCATATATAAATATATAAAAACAAAGTTATAGTAACTGTTTAATTGTAATTAACTTTAATTTAATATAACGTAATGTACTTTAATGAAACTGTAATTAATAATAACTTGTAATGTACTTCAATGAAACTGTAATTAAATGTAATGACTTAATATATAATGTAAGAATGTACTTTAACAGAACTGTAATGGACAATCATAAGCGAATGTGAAGTAATCCATAATCGCAATCATAATTGTAATAAACCCAAACGAAAATGTACTCAGTTGTGTACTTAAATTGTACTTATGTACTACTATGAAATGATATCGCCTTCAGAAATGAAGACTCGACAAAAAAATACGATTAGTTTTTATTTTTATTTTTTTAAAATTTTTATTTGGAACCTTCCAAACATCTGATCATGTGTTTAAAAGGAGGGAAACTTAACCTTCAACTGCCTTCCCCCAACATTTATGCTTATATTATAAATGTATTTGTAAAATGAACTACACTTCATTACGGGACTCTGCTTGGGTCACTGCTACGAGCCTCCCTTGTTAGCAGCCTCGCTGCGGGGAGAGGGCAGAGGCCCCTTGCCTCCTTAACTTTTTAGATTCCGGCCTGAGCTATGGTCGAAAGGGGTCGAACCTCTACCTCTGTAAATTCAGAGCACTACCTGTACATTTTTTTTAGAAGTAAATTACAGTGAGAAACTTTTTATTTTCCCCTTCGAGCCGTGCTCTCTTCAGAAGAACTTAGTCAGTAAAGTCGATAAGTTATAAAAGAAAAGTCGATAATTTTAGTATCAGAGAAAGTATCAGAGTATTATAAAAAGAGAAGAATTAACAACTGTCGACCCTAAAGCGAGATAAAAGAATTAGAATGTTATAGAAGAAATATCCGTTGCTGCCTCCCAACTAGAACCCCCGTCAATTCGAACCACCCAGGGCCATAGACGGAGGGGTTAACATGTATATATATATATATATATATATATATATATACACACATATATATATATATGTATATATACACACACACACATATATATGTATATATACATATACACATATATATATATATATGTGTATATACATATACACATATATATATATATGTGTATATATACATATACACATATAATATATATATATATATATATATATATATATATATATTTATACATATATACACACATATATATATGTATATATGCATATATACAGATATATATGTATATATATACATATTTACACACACATATATATATGTATATACACATATATACATATATGTTAAACACAGACCGTGCATGGAACAAGGAACTCTTCTGGGAAAATTAAATCCACTATAGTCCGAATAAAGTAATGGTAAATGACAAATACCATAGTTTTTTTTTCATGATGCAAGCCCGACGTGGGCAACGGGTCTCTCGCAAAGAGGTCCCATAAATTAGCTTCCCTCACCAGCTATCTGCAAAGCAGACAAGGATCCAGCTTTGGGACATGGATCTAGGGTTTAAAGCAGCCTAGCCCTGCTACATTTAGAACCTCAATATAAGCAAAAGACTCGTTGCATTCACGTCGGATTGAATACATCAAAGAAAAGGGGGTAACTATTGTATTTTTAGCCAAGCTAAGGGAAGCTATATTTATGGGACCTCTTTGCGAGAGACCCGTTGCCCACGTCGGGCTTGCATCATGAAAAAGAAAAACTATGGTATTTGTCATTTACCATTACTTATTCGGACTATATTGGATTTAATTTCCCCAGAAGAGTTCCTTGTTCCATGCACGGTCTGTGTTTAACATGTAAGTTTCTCAGGGGACCATTCTGAGTTTGTGTATATTAAACGGACGTGTTATGTGCCTTGAAAAGTGGACGCTCAATATCCCGGTTGAGGTTTAAGTTTTGTTTTTTTGGCTAAAAATATAATAGTTACCCCTTTTTCTTTGATGTATTCAATCCGACGTGAATGCAACGAGTCTTTTGCTTATATTGAGGTTCTAAATGTAGCAGGGCTAGGCTGCTTTAAACCCTAGATCCATGTCCCAAAGCTGGATCTGCTGGTTGCTTTGCAGATAGCTGGTGAGGGAAGCTATATTTATGGGACCTCTTTGCGAGAGACCCGTTGCCCACGTCGGGCTTGCATCATAAAAGAAAAACTATGGTATTTTGTCATTTACCATTACTTATTCGGACTATAGTGGATTTAATTTTCCCAGAAGAGTTCCTTGTTCCATGCACGGTCTGTGTTTAACATATAAGTTTCTCAGGGGACCATTCTGAGTTTGTGTATATATACGTATATATAGGTATATATACATATACACACACACACACACATATATTAATGTATATATACATATATACACATTATATAGGTATATATACATACATACACACACATATATATGTATATATACATATATACACATATAAATAGGTATATACACATATATATACATATGTACATGTATATATACATTCACACACACATATATATATGTATATATACATATACACACACACATATATATATATATATATGTATATATACATATATATGTATATATGTATATATGCTGCAAACCCACAAGGAAAAAGAAAAACGATCCCAAGGCCTTTCATGTATTCAAAGCTACACCTCGTCAGGGAATGAAGATAAAAGGCGAGATGCCCATAAATATATACAATGTACAGGAAAACAAAACAATAGCACATAATTAACAAGGGTTAATGAGAGGCAAAAGAAATTTTAACATGATATCGTCAATTTTATACGTCCCCGAACTGTTATTGAAATTGTTTTTAAAATGAATAAATGCACATTCTAGAATATTTCTTTCTATTATATCTCTGTTTTTTAACAAGCGCTTTAGAACTATCCCACTGATGCTATGGTTACATCTATACATATGGTTAAATAAAGCATTGGAAGTATTAGCTGTTCTACATGCATATTTATGCTGTTTTACCCTAATATCTAACGTTTTACCGGTTTGGCCTATATATACTGAGTTACATTGTGTACATCCGATCGAATACACACAACCAACAACATTATCAGGGCTATTCTTTATTAG
This sequence comes from Bathynomus jamesi, assembly GCA_023014485.1. Classification (NCBI taxonomy): domain Eukaryota; kingdom Metazoa; phylum Arthropoda; class Malacostraca; order Isopoda; family Cirolanidae; genus Bathynomus; species Bathynomus jamesi. The sequence goes on along the minus strand of JAJOZX010009461.1, from coordinate 52,198 downwards.
GCGTGATTTAACAGTATTATTATACTTAAAGATTACATTAATGCCAATTGCTTTAAGTACAGTTGGAAGGTATTGAAAATTAACATGGTAAGGTAGGCTAAGGATATTTTTACGCTGAAATTCCTTTACAATTACATTATTATAATACTTATTCTTGGCTTTCTTAAGACAGTTATCTATAAATGAAATAGGATAACATAATTTAGTTCCAATATTCATGATATTGCATAACTCGGAATCTAAAAATTCAGGACTGACAACTCTCAATGCTCGAAGAAACATAGCAGATAAAATAGAGGATTTAATCGAAGGATGATGGTCAGAATAAAAATGCACATAAGAGTTATTATTAGTAGGCTTACGGTAGACTTCATATTTGAACTGATTAGAGCATCTCCAAATTTTTAGATCAAGAAAAGATAGGCTTCCATCATTTTCTTTTTCAACTGTAAACTTAATAGATGGGACTAAATTGTTGAGCCTACCAAGAAATAAGTCCACGTCCAAATTATTAGCTCAGTGGGCTCCGTAACCTATAAACTATCAAAATGGTTAGTTCGTTTATTAACGCCGTTAGTTGGCTCTGTTTCTGAGTCATATTGTAAATAGCATGGATCTTATTGACAAACTGAAATTCCCTAATGACCCTAATTTCAAATTGGTAAGCTTCGATGTATGCTCGCTATTCATAAAAGTCCCTGTTGATGACCTACTTGATTTTTTAAAAGATAAGATCTCTGAATATTCTTTCCCTGTTCAACACAACACTCTTATTGAGTTAATTAAGCTTTGTGTCAAAGATTGTAAATTTCAGTTTGAAAATAAGTTTTATGCTTTGTCGTTTGAATTGGCTATGGGAAATCCCCTTTCACCTGTACTAGCTAATTTATATATGGAATTTTTTGAAAGTAGAATTTTGCCTACGATTGTTAATTTTAAACTGGTTTGGTACAGGTATACAGATGATATTTTATGCCTTTGGCCTAATAATTTGGACGTGGACTTATTTCTTGGTAGGCTCAACAATTTATTCCCATGTATTAAGTTTACAGTTGAAAAAGAAAATGATGGAAGCCTATCTTTTCTTGATCTATAAATTTGGAGATGCTCTAATCAGTTCAAATATGAAGTCTACCGTAAGCCTACTAATAATAACTCTTATGTGCATTTTTATTCTGACCATCATCCTTCGATTAAATCCTCTATTTTCTCTGCTGTTTCTTCGAGCATTGAGAGTTGTCAGTCCTGAATTTTTAGATTTCGAGTTATGCAATATCATGAATATTGGTACTAAATTATGTTATCCTATTTCATTTTTAGATAACTGTCTTAAGAAAGCCAAGAATAGGTATTATAATAATGTAATTGTAAAGGAATTTCAGCGTAAAAATATCCTTAGCCTACCTTACCATGTTAATTTTCAATACCTTCCAACTGTACTTAAAGCAATTGGCATTAATGTAATCTTTAAGTATAATAATACTGTTAAATCACGCCTAATAAAGAATAGTCCTGATAATGTTGTTGGTTGTGTGTATTCGATCGGATGTACACAATGTAACTCAGTATATATAGGCCAAACCGGTAAAACGTTAGATATTAGGGTAAAACAGCATAAATATGCGTGTAGAACAGCTAATACTTCCAATGGTTTATTTAACCATATGTATAGATGTAACCATAGCATCAAGTGGGATAGTTCTAAAGCGCTTTTAAAAACAGAGATATAATAGAAAGAAATATTCTAGAATGTGCATTTATTCATTTTAAAAACAATTTCAATAACAGTTAGGGGACGTATAAAATTGACGATATCATGTTAAAATTTCTTTTGCCTCTCATTACCCCTTGTTAATTATGTGCTAATTGTTTTGTTTTTCCTGTACATTGTATATATTTATGGGCATCTCGCCTTTTATCTTCATTCCCTGACGAGTTGTAGCTTTGAATACACGAAAGGCCTTGGAATCGTTTTTCTTTTTCCTTGTGGGTTTGCAGCATTCATTCATTTCACGTGTTTAATTGTTAAATTCATCCCATATGTATATATGTATATATACATATATACACACACATATATGTATATGTATATATATATGTGTATATATACATATACACACACACATATATATATATATATGTATATATACATACACACACACACACATATATATATATGTATTATATATATATACTATATATACACACACATATATATATGTATACATTCAACTGCAAAGAACACGCAGTAAAATAACGTAAAGAACGACGCTTGTATAGGAGATATTCCGCGCAAGACGAGAGAGAACGAAACAAATGAAAAAATGAGGTAACCACACATATATATATATATATGTATATACACATATATACACATATATATATATATTAGATATATGTATATATACATATATCACACACACACATTTTTTTTTTTTTTTAGTTCAGGAAGAAACCGATTCGCCTCTATTTAAAGGGCATATCTCAGCGGAAAAAACAAAGAAAAAGTGAGAGGAAAAGACAGAGGAAAAAGAAAGAGTGGAGGGACAGTCGAAGTGGAAAAAGACCAAGGATGACAAGGACTGCAGGGTCGAGCCCATCATCCTTGGGTGCTAGGGCCGGGAGGGCGCACGTGAAACCTCCAGGAACAAGCACGTACAAACGAGCACAAAGAGCACTCAAGAGCACGAGCTTAGAACCCCCTTGCGGGGACACACACACACATATATATATATATATATATAATTATATATATTATATATATGTATATAACATATATACACACACATATATATTTGTATATATATATATATAACATATACACACATATATATATATATATATATATATATATATATATATATATATATATATATATTATATATACATATATACATATATATATGTATATATGCATATATACACATATATATGTATAATATACATACACATATATATATATATGTTATAACCCCTCCGTCTATGCCCGGGGTTGGTTCGAATCGACGGGGGTTCTGGTTGGGAGGCAGCAACGGATATTTTCTCGCGATACTTTTCTTGTATAATATTCTAATTTCTTTCTCTCGCTATAGGGTCGACAGTTGTTATTTATTCTCCTTCTATAATACTGTGATACTTTCTCTGACAGTTCGCCGATTTTCTTTTTATAACTTCTCGGGAACTATTTTCTCTATTTACTAAGTTCTCGGAAGAGAGCCAAACTCGAAGGGGAAAAATCAGAAGTTTTTCTCACTGTAATTTACTTCTAAAAAATGTACAGGTAGTGCTGTGAATTTACATGGGTAGAGGTTCGACCTCTTTCGACCATGGTTCAGGCCGGTATCTAAAAAATTTTAGGAGGCAAGGGGCCTCTGCCCCCTCCTCGCAGAGAGGCTGCTAACAAGGGAGTCTCGTAGTAGTGACCAAATAAGAGTGAAGTAATGAAGTTAAGTTAATTTTACAATTACATGTATCATATAAGTGTAAATGTTGGGGAATGCAGTTGAAGGTTAAGTTTCCCACCTTTTAAACACATGATCAGATGAAAGATTCCAAATAAAAATTAAAACACAAAAAATAAAAACTAATCGTATTTTCGCCGAGTATACATTTCTGAAGGCGATATAATTTCGTAGTAGTACATAAGTACAATCTAAGTTCATCACTGAGTACGTTGTAATTTTGGTTCACAACAATCATGATTATAATTATGGATTAATTCACATTCCCTTAGTATCGTTTAGTTACAATCCCATTTATAGTACATTATTACATAATATATTAAATTATTACATTTAATTACAATTAAACAGCTACTATAACTTTTTGTTTTGTTTTTACAATGTTTTAATTTATATATAGTTATTATATGGTTATTATATATGGTTATTAGTACAACACAAAGTATATGGGCACATACGAGATATTTTATACATACATGACACACATGATTTAACATAACGCATGATAATGTGTTATAAATTGAAATTAGAGCGAGAGGAGATTTTTCGTTTTCAGATGTTCGATTTATGCTGATAAGCGGAATTCGATCATTTTCCTCAGCATTTTCGAGTTCATTGCGGGAGGCGAAATAATTAAAAATAAAAAAGTAAAAAATAAAAAAAAGAATACATGAGAACGTATTTGCGCGTTTTCGAACGAACAGGTACGAATGCATAAAGTTCTGCATCTCATAGACTGACACGAGTAAAAAATGAATATTTAATAAAAATTGATATAGGGTAATTGTCAAGATAAGATATGGACGTATATAGGAATATGGTTGAATAGTAATATTTATACTACGTAACATATGCATAATGACGTATAGAGAATGAAGTTTTTTATTATTATTATTAAAGAATTTACCATACATTGAATACGGAAGGTGTCCAAATACTAAACACGTGATTCAGTGTTCAAGGTATGGAAACGGTGAAGGAAATTTAAGGTATTTTATTTCGTCATAGTGTATGTCATTATTGGGAGGATTTAAAAGAAACGAATTAGAGACAAAGAGTGGGCATTAAGGACTAAGAAGTACAACTACGGGTTCAAAGCCTGTTATATGCAATGTGTATGCATAATCTAGGGACGAGGGTGAGATGCAAGACAACTACAATCAGCTATAACAAATTCTATAACAAATAAAAATGGAAATATGGACACGACCAAACCATAGAAATGGTAGGTCGTACAGTTGTGACACTGAAACAAAAATAGAAAGCAACAAATAAAAATTCTATCCAAACTCGCGTTAAGCAATTTTGGTTCTCATGTAAAAATTAATATTGATTACACTGGTCACCACTCATTTTATTGCCAATCATATTAGTGATTTTGGGGTACCTTTGTGGTGCTGATTCCGAATATGACATCGGTTTTGCTAGATTGGCTCTAATTTATGAGATAATTGGTACCCCATTGAAACGTAAAAATGCAAAAAATTTAATGTTCAGGCGGAGCCTACTTACAAATCGCATTGAAATTGTCTCAAATCATACAAAAGTAAACACATGAAATACATAATGGCATTTTATTCGGTCTCACCATCTAGAATGTTCCGGTAGTTTCCCATATGCACGCGTTGTGGTTACGTTTCCTATTAATTGAGGGTATTCATTATCTCAAGAACTAGAGCCAAATCGGAAAAACTACTTTCATTTTGGAATTCAGCGACCCCAAAGTACCCTAAATTCGTACGAATTTCCTTGGCAACGAAACAAAAATTTTTTTTTGTTGACCTGTTATTCATTGTTCATTTTTACATATATGTATATATACATATATACACATATATATGTATATATACATATATGTATACATATATACATATACATATATGTGTATATATATGTATATATCCACACACACACACACACACATATATATATATATATATATATGTGTGTAAAAATGAACAATGAATAATCCATAGTCATTTTCACATGAGGAGCCAAAGTCGGCTGATGCGATTTTGGATAAAAATTTTATTTGTTGCTTTCTATTTTTGTTTGTGTCACAACCCTACGATCTACCATTTCTATGGTTTAGTCGTATCCATTTTTCCATTTTTCATTTGTTATAGAATTTATTATAATTAATTATGGTTATCTTGCATCTCACCCTCGTCCCTAGATTATGCATACACATTGCATATAATAGGATTGGAACCCGTTGTTGACCTTCTTAGTCCTTAATACCCACTCTTTGTCTCTAATTCGTTTCTTTTAAATCCCCCCAATAATGACTTATACAGGTTATACTGTACGTATGAAGTAAATAACTACGACGTCATAAAGTAACTTAATTCCCTTCACATTTTCCCGTCATTAATTTCCCTTCATCATATCTCTAGTATACAATGTATGGAAATTCTTTAACATAAAAACAAAAACTGTACACTCTATACGTCATTATTTATATGTTGTTCATTCATAAATCCATGTCCTATCTTGACCATTATCCTATATCAATTTTATTAAATATTCATTTTTACTCGTGTCAGTCTACGAAATGGTACAAAACTTTATGCCTCCGTACCTGTTCGTTCAAAATCGTCCAAATACGTTCTCATGTATTATTATTATTTTTTTTTTACTTTTTATTTTTAATTATTTCACCTCCCGCAATGAACTCAAAAACGCTTAGGCAAGTGGTCAAATTTCGCTAATCACAGCATAAATCGAACATCTGAAAACGAAAGACCTCCTCTGCCTCTGATTTCAAATTTATAACTTATTATCATGTGTGTCATGTTGTGTAAATATATACTGTATGTGCCCATGTACTTTGTGTTGTACTAATAACCATATATAAATATAAAAACACTGTAAGAATTGTAAACGACGTAATGTACTTTAATGAAACTGTAATTAATGATAATAACTTGTAGTGTACTTTAATGAAACTTTAATTGAACGATAATAATTTAATATATATTGTAATAATGTACTTTAAATGGAAGGGTAATTAAACGATACTAAGTGAGTATGAACTAATCCATAATTATAATCATAATTGTTGTAAACCCGAAATTACAATGTACTCAGGGTGTACTTGGATTGTACTTAATGTACTACGAAATTATGTCGCCCTTTAGAAATGCATACTCGGCGAAAATATGATTATTTATTTTTTAGTTGTATTTTTTAAATTTTTATTTGGAATCTTTCAAAAATCTGATCATGTTTTTAAAGGGGGGAAAATTAATCTTCAAACTGCATTCCCCCAAAATTTAGATTATATGTATAAAGCATGTAATTGTAAAATTCACTTCCCTTCTTCACTCCGACTTCAATTACTTCGAATCACTCCCTTGTTAGCAGCCTTGTTGCGAGAAGGGGACAGAGGCCCCTTGCCTCCTTAATTTTTAGATTCCGGCCTGAGCCATGGTCGAAAGAGGTCGAACCTCTACCCCTGTAAATTCAGAGCACTACCTGTACATTTTTAGAAATAAACTACAGTAAACGAAGTTTTTTTAATCTTTTCCTTCGAGCCGTGCTCTATTCCGAGAACTCAGTCAATGAGAAAAAATAATTTCCCGAATACGTTATAAGAAGCATCAGGGAATCCTCAGAGAATTTAGTAAGTTTTCACGGAATCCTCCTAACTCACCCAGTGGCATAGAAAGAGAAGAATTAACAGTCTGTCGACCCTATAGTGAGAGAAAAATTAGAATATTATAAAAGAAAAAACTATCGCGAGAAATATCCTTGCTGCCTCCCAACCAGAACCCCCGTCGACTTCGAACAAACCCAGGGCCATAGCCGGAGGGTTAACAGACTGGCGACCAATGGCCGGGATAGAAATTACCCTTTAACCAGGATTTTAACAAGTAGCCACTCTTTGGTCAGGATAGAAATTACCCTGCATCAGGATAAACATTGTAGCGACCCTACTACCAAGATAATAAGACCCACCAGTTGACCGGCGTGTCACGACTTCTCGTTCGTCAATACCCCCTTGAACCGGTGTGTCGCGACTCCAAATTCTCCACGCCTAGTTTTCATCCAAGAACAAGTAGCCAGCAAGAGACGTCTCCAAGGATTTCGCCGTAGAAATGTTAAGTACAGAGTTTGTTTTTTTAAGTAATTTATATACACTTGAAAAGTCAGTATTATTAACAGTTAATAATGAGTATCAAGCCAGTGTTAACAAGAAACTGAACATTTCAGACACCAGTGATACATTTTTTTTATTGAAACAGTTATTTCACAGAAGTTGATTTTCACAGAAGTTAAAAGTCACAAAGTTAAAAGTCATAGAGTTAATTGTCAGAGATTAATTGTCAGTTATTTCCAGTATTATAGTTAGTATAGTATAATTTTATTTAATGTACCAAGCATATTATTACCGTACCTTCGCGTACATTTGAGTGAAATGTTTGTTTACATTTATATTTTGTTTACAATTTTTTTCAAATTATTGAATTGAATTTACTTGCAAATTAAGAAAGAGAGAGTTTATAGAGAGTTTATAGAGTTATAGAGATACTTGAAGCAGTTTCAAGTTCCAGTTTCAGTTTTCAGTTTCAGTTGGTTGCATCCAAGAGGGACAACCAAACCCCAGAGATTTATAGAGATACTTGAAGTAGTTTCGAGTCAGTTTTAGTTACAAATCTTTTGCAAATCAGTTCCAAGTCAGTTTTAGTTGCAAATAAGTTGCAAATTAGTTTTCAGTTTCAGTTTGTTGTATCCAAGAGGGACAACCAAACCCCAGAGATTAATAGTTTCCACTGATAGCAGTTCAGTGCAGTCCATTTCAGTTAGTTTCAGTTAGTTGGTTGCTTCCAAGAGGGACAACAAAACCCAGAGAATAATAGACTCTACTTGATAGAGTTCAAGTGCAGTCAATTTCAGTCAGTTCAGTTTGAAGATACTTGATAGAGTTCAAGTTAGAAGTTTCAGTTTCAAGTTGCAAGTCAGATTCAAGTTGCTAGTCAGGTCCAAGTTAGTCAGTTCCAAGTTAGTCAGTTCCAAGTCAGTCAGTTTCAAGTCAGTCAGTTTCAAGTCAGTCAGTTTCAAGTCAGTCAGTTGCAAGTCACTTGTAGTCAGTTGCAAGTCAGTTTCAGTTTCAAAAAAGTTGTAGCCAGTTTCAAAAAAATTGTAGTTTCAAAAATTTTTTAGTTAGTTTAAAAAAAGCTGTAGTCAGTCCCAAGACAATTGTAGTCAGTTTTCAAGTCCCAAGTCAGTTTTCAAGTCTCAAGTCATTTCAATGTCGTCAACTGAATTCAACTTTTCTTTTTTGTTGTTTAAGAGAATTTAATTCAACCTTTCTTTTTGTTGTAAAAGATAATTAAATTCAACCTGAATTGACCGGTTTGTGTCTTTAGTTTAACCTTTTTTTTTTTTTTGTAAGGAAATTGAGAGATTTGTCTTTTTTTTTTTCAAACCATTGTTGCATATATATATAGGTAAAATTATATATTTTATTAATTGTAACAAAAGCGTTTTTACAATTGTTCGTAACAATTTTTATAATTATTGTGATTATATGAGAGTAATTGTGTAATAATTAATCGATCATGTACCTAATTTATGCTGCTCTGTATGGTCGGGAAATTTACCCGTATGACCGCACATACACTAAATTTCAGTTGTGTTTTTTTATTTTGTCATTTAATTTTAATAAAACTTCTACACAATAAAACATATGTATTTATCTACTGTATATGCAAACAAGTTTTCAGACTAAAATATCAAATAATTGAAATTCTATCAACATTTAACGAGAGTATGATTTTTCTACTTAAGTAGAAAAATCATACTCTTTCGTTTAAATTATTAAACCTTTTTATATTTTTTTTATATAAAAATAATTTTTAATGTAAAATTTACCTGAAATTATAAAAAAAAATTGTTCGAAATGCTTTCCTTCCATTTCAATAACTTATTTTATTCTTGGCCGGATTTACTTTAATTTTGAGTATATTATATGTTTAGCTCATTAAAATGCATAATTGATTTCTATTTTTAATTTGTATTTTTCATTTTCTTTATTCAATTAATATTGAGTAATTATCGTTAAATTATTATTATACCATCTGTTGAGGCATTAAACGAAAATTATAGTCAATTTGACACACTCATATATGGCTAGGAATGTTACTAGTCGAATTTAATTCCATGTTAAAATTTAAATTTTAATACCGTGAGATTTACTTTCATTACTTGTAAGATCCTCTAAGTGCGTTTTTTTTCATTACCTTAATACGTGTAACTGATTTAATTAAATACTTAAATACTACCTTGAACTTAAAGGATTTTATAATAATAATAATAATAATAATAATAATTGACTTAAACTTAAAAGATTCTATAACCCTACTCTCAATTTAAATTATTATATAACTTTGTTAATTCAACAAAACTTCCCGAATCCTTACACACACACACCACACACACACACACACACACACACACGTATTGACACATATATACTATATACACACACAAACCTTATGCTAAAATCATTGGATATCACAATAAACTATTCAATGCGTGTAAGTGCTAACTATGCTATTTAATCTTAATTATTTTTGCTTACTACATATAAATTTTTGTTCATGCATTTAATAAGTTATTTTAACCAAAGCTAATGTGTTCCTTAAAGTGTATATATAAATATATATACGGACATAATCCTAATCCACCAATGACCACTAATGATCTATTTCTTCACGGGATGAACCAATCACTCTCATAATCCACATACTCAATACTCATGTTCTACGTACACGTATATATACGTATGCGCATTTACGTATAACTTCAACAATAAATCCCTTTTCCCCATTTGGACATATCCTCAACCACTAACTCTGTACCTAATACACACAAATACACAATTGACCACAGGTCTATACATCATGCATTACGTAATTCAATTTTTACCTACAATAGTCAATAAAATTAGTTTATAGATTGTACGATCATGGTAACTTTGAAAAATTCCTGAACTTTAAAATTTATATTTTTCCCTTTTACGTACTCTTCATAATGTATGTAATTTTTCCCACAGAAAAATAAAATTTTGTTAAAAATTTAACAATATCATTGTTTGTCTAACTTAATTGTTTATCTAAATTAACGTATTAATCCTTGTATTCTGTTTGCATAAATTAAAGTATTAATCTTTGAATTTTTAGTTTAAATAGCTCTCTAAGCAGTGTCATGCTAAAGATTTGATTACTGCGCGTTGTACTCAACCACCCAAAATCACTTGTTCTGTATAAATGTATAAAATTCATAATGTAAAGAAAAATTCGTCATCATCTAATTTGAATTCATTAGGATGTTATTTTCTCAATTGTATTGTATTATATTATTTTATTAATATCATTCTAAAGGTGAGAGCACTGTAAAAATGAATAATCCATAGCCATTTTTACATGAGGAGCCAAAGTCGCCTGATGCTATTTTGGATAAAAATTTCATTTGTTGCTTTCTATTTTTGTTTGTCACAACTCTACGATCTACCATTTCTATGGTTTAGTCGTATCCATTTTTCCATTTTTCATTTGTTATAGAATTTATTATAATTAATTATGGTTGTCTTGCATCTCACCCTCGAACCTAGATTATGCATACACATTGCATATAACAGGATTGGAATCCGTAGTTGTACTTCTTAGTCCTTAATACCCACTCTTTGTCTCTAATTCGTTTCTTTTAAATCCCCCAATAATGACTTATACAGGTTATACTGTACGTATGAAGTAAATAACTACGACGTCATAAAGTAACTTAATTCCCTTCACATTTTCCCGTCATTAATTTCCCTTCATCATATCTCTAGTATACAATGTATAGAAATTCTTTAACAAAAAAATGAAAACTGTACACTCTATACGTCATTATTTATATGTTGTTCATTCATACATCCATGTCCTATCTTGACCATTATCCTATATCAATTTTATTAAATATTCATTTTTACTCGTGTCAATCTACGAAATGGTACAAAACTTTATGCCTCCGTACCTGTTCGTTCAAAATCGTCCAAATACGTTCTCATGTATTATTATTTTTTATTTTTTACTTTTTATTTTTAATTATTTCGCCTCCCGCAATGAACTCGAAAACCCTTAGGCAAGTGGTCAAATTTCGCTAATCACAGCATAAATCGAACATCTGAAAACGAAAGACCTCCTCTACCTCTGATTTCAAATTTATAACTTATTATCATGTGTGTCATGTTGTGTAAATATATACTGTATGTGCCCATGTACTTTGTGTTGTACTAATAACCATATATAAATATAAAAACACTGTAAGAATTGTAAACGACGTAATGTACTTTAATGAAACTGTAATTAATGATAATAACTTGTAGTGTACTTTAATGAAACTTTAATTGAACGATAATAATTTAATATATATTGTAATAATGTACTTTAAATGGAAGGGTAATTAAACGATACTAAGTGAGTATGAACTAATCCATAATTATAATCATAATTGTTGTAAACCCGAAATTACAATGTACTCAGGGTGTACTTGGATTGTACTTAATGTACTACGAAATTATGTCGCCCTTTAGAAATGCATACTCGGCGAAAATATGATTATTTATTTTTTAGTTGTATTTTTTAAATTTTTATTTGGAATCTTTCAAAAATCTGATCATGTTTTTAAAGGGGGGAAAATTAATCTTCAAACTGCATTCCCCCAAAATTTAGATTATATGTATAAAGCATGTAATTGTAAAATTCACTTCCCTTCTTCACTCCGACTTCAATTACTTCGAATCACTCCCTTGTTAGCAGCCTTGTTGCGAGAAGGGGACAGAGGCCCCTTGCCTCCTTAATTTTTAGATTCCGGCCTGAGCCATGGTCGAAAGAGGTCGAACCTCTACCCCTGTAAATTCAGAGCACTACCTGTACATTTTTAGAAATAAACTACAGTAAACGAAGTTTTTTTAATCTTTTCCTTCGAGCCGTGCTCTATTCCGAGAACTCAGTCAATTGAGAAAAAATAATTTCCCGAATACGTTATAAGAAGCATCAGGGAATCCTCAGAGAATTTAGTAAGTTTTCACGGAATCCTCCTAACTCACCCAGTGGCATAGAAAGAGAAGAATTAACAGTCTGTCGACCCTATAGTGAGAGAAAAATTAGAATATTATAAAAGAAAAAACTATCGCGAGAAATATCCTTTGCTGCCTCCCAACCAGAACCCCCGTCGACTTCGAACAAACCCAGGGCCATAGCCGGAGGGGTTAACAGACTGGCGACCAATTGGCCGGGATAGAAATTACCCTTTAACCAGGATTTTAACAAGTAGCCACTCTTTGGTCAGGATAGAAATTACCCTGCATCAGGATAAACATTGTAGCGACCCTACTACCAAGATAATAAGACCCACCAGTTGACCGGCGTGTCACGACTTCTCGTTCGTCAATACCCCCTTGAACCGGTGTGTCGCGACTCCAAATTCTCCACGCCTAGTTTTCATCCAAGAACAAGTAGCCAGCAAGAGACGTCTCCAAGGATTTCGCCGTAGAAATGTTAAGTACAGAGTTTGTTTTTTTAAGTAATTTATATACACTTGAAAAGTCAGTATTATTAACAGTTAATAATGAGTATCAAGCCAGTGTTAACAAGAAACTGAACATTTCAGACACCAGTGATACATTTTTTTTATTGAAACAGTTATTTTCACAGAAGTTGATTTTCACAGAAGTTAAAAGTCACAAAGTTAAAAGTCATAGAGTTAATTGTCAGAGAGTTAATTGTCAGTTATTTCCAGTATTATAGTTAGTATAGTATAATTTTATTTAATGTACCAAGCATATTATTACCGTACCTTCGCGTACATTTGAGTGAAATGTTGTTTACATTTTATATTTTTGTTTACAATTTTTTCAAATTATTGAATTGAATTTACTTGCAAATTAAGAAAGAGAGAGTTTATAGAGAGTTTATAGAGTTATAGAGATACTTGAAGCAGTTTCAAGTTCCAGTTTCAGTTTTCAGTTTCAGTTGGTTGCATCCAAGAGGGACAACCAAACCCCAGAGATTTATAGAGATACTTGAAGTAGTTTCGAGTCAGTTTTAGTTACAAATCTTTTGCAAATCAGTTCCAAGTCAGTTTTAGTTGCAAATAAGTTGCAAATTAGTTTTCAGTTTCAGTTTGTTGTATCCAAGAGGGACAACCAAACCCCAGAGATTAATAGTTTCCACTGATAGCAGTTCAGTGCAGTCCATTTCAGTTAGTTTCAGTTAGTTGGTTGCTTCCAAGAGGGACAACAAAACCCAGAGAATAATAGACTCTACTTGATAGAGTTCAAGTGCAGTCAATTTCAGTCAGTTCAGTTTGAAGATACTTGATAGAGTTCAAGTTAGAAGTTTCAGTTTCAAGTTGCAAGTCAGATTCAAGTTGCTAGTCAGGTCCAAGTTAGTCAGTTCCAAGTTAGTCAGTTCCAAGTCAGTCAGTTTCAAGTCAGTCAGTTTCAAGTCAGTCAGTTTCAAGTCAGTCAGTTTCAAGTCAGTCAGTTGCAAGTCACTTGTAGTCAGTTGCAAGTCAGTTTCAGTTTCAAAAAAGTTGTAGCCAGTTTCAAAAAAATTGTAGTTTCAAAAATTTTTTAGTTAGTTTAAAAAAAGCTGTAGTCAGTCCCAAGACAATTGTAGTCAGTTTTCAAGTCCCAAGTCAGTTTTCAAGTCTCAAGTCATTTCAATGTCGTCAACTGAATTCAACTTTTCTTTTTTGTTGTTTAAGAGAATTTAATTCAACCTTTCTTTTTGTTGTAAAAGATAATTAAATTCAACCTGAATTGACCGGTTTGTGTCTTTAGTTTAACCTTTTTTTTTTTTTTTTAGGAAATTGAGAGATTTGTCTTTTTTTTTTCAAACCATTGTTGCATATATAAATATATAGGTAAAATTATATATTTTATTAATTGTAACCAAAAGCGTTTTTACAATTGTTCGTAACAATTTTTATAATTATTGTGATTATATGATGAGAGTAATTGTGTAATAATTAATCGATCATGTACCTAATTTATGCTGCTCTGTATGGTCGGGAAATTTACCCGTATGACCGCACATACACTAAATTTCAGTTGTGTTTTTTTATTTTGTCATTTAATTTTAATAAAACTTCTACACAATAAAACATATGTATTTATCTATATGCAAACAAGTTTTCAGACTAAAATATCAAATAATTGAAATTCTATCAACATTTAACGAGAGTATGATTTTTCTACTTAAGTAGAAAAATCATACTCTTTCGTTTAAATTATTAAACCTTTTTAATATTTTTTTTATATAAAAATAATTTTTAATGTAAAATTTACCTGAAATTATAAAAAAAAAATTGTTCGAAATGCTTTCCTTCCATTTCAATAACTTATTTTATTCTTGGCCGGATTTTCTTTAATTTTTGAGTATATTATATGTTTAGCTCATTAAAATGCATAATTGATTTCTATTTTTAATTTGTATTTTTCATTTTCTTTATTCAATTAATATTGAGTAATTATCGTTAAATTATTATTATACCATCTGTTGAGGCATTAAACGAAAATTATAGTCAATTTGACACACTCATATATGGCTAGGAATGTTACTAGTCGAATTTAATTCCATGTTAAAATTTAAATTTTAATACCGTGAGATTTACTTTCATTACTTGTAAGATCCTCTAAGTGCGTTTTTTTTCATTACCTTAATACGTGTAACTGATTTAATTAAATACTTAAATACTACCTTGAACTTAAAGGATTTTATAATAATAATAATAATAATAATAATAATTGACTTAAACTTAAAAGATTCTATAACCCTACTCTCAATTTAAATTATTATATAACTTTGTTAATTCAACAAAACTTCCCGAATCCTTACACACACACACACACACACACACACCACACACACACACGTATTGACACTATATATACTATATACACACACAAACCTTATGCTAAAATCATTGGATATCACAATAAACTATTTCAATGCGTGTAAGTGCTAACTATGCTATTTAATCTTAATTATTTTTGCTTACTACATATAAATTTTTGTTCATGCATTTAATAAGTTATTTTAACCAAAGCTAATGTGTTCCTTAAAGTGTATATATAAATATATATACGGACATAATCCTAATCCACCAATGACCACTAATGATCTATTTCTTCACGGGATGAACCAATCACTCTCATAATCCACATACTCAATACTCATGTTCTAACTACACGTATATATACGTATGCGCATTTACGTATAACTTCAACAATAAATCCCTTTTCCCCATTTGGACATATCCTCAACCACTAACTCTGTACCTAATACACACAAATACACAATTGACCACAGGTCTATACATCATGCATTACGTAATTCGATTTTTACCTACAATAGTCAATAAAATTAGTTTATAGATTGTACGATCATGGTAACTTTGAAAAATTCCTGAACTTTAAAATTTATATTTTTCCCTTTTACGTACTCTTCATAATGTATGTAATTTTTCCCACAGAAAAATAAAATTTTGTTAAAAATTTAACAATATCATTGTTTGTCTAACTTAATTGTTTATCTAAATTAACGTATTAATCCTTGTATTCTGTTTGCATAAATTAAAGTATTAATCTTTGAATTTTTAGTTTATAATAGCTCTCTAAGCAAGTGTCATGCTAAAGATTTGATTACTGCGCGTTGTACTCAACCACCCAAAATCACTTGTTCTGTATAAATGTATAAAATTCATAATGTAAAGAAAAATTCGTCATCATCTAATTTGAATTCATTAGGATGTTATTTTCTCAATTGTATTGTATTATATTATTTTATTAATATCATTCTAAAGGTGAGAGCACTGTAAAAATGAATAATCCATAGCCATTTTTACATGAGGAGCCAAAGTCGCCTGATGCTATTTTGGATAAAAATTTCATTTGTTGCTTTCTATTTTTGTTTGTCACAACTCTACGATCTACCATTTCTATGGTTTAGTCGTATCCATTTTTCCATTTTTCATTTGTTATAGAATTTATTATAATTAATTATGGTTGTCTTGCATCTCACCCTCGAACCTAGATTATGCATACACATTGCATATAACAGGATTGGAATCCGTAGTTGTACTTCTTAGTCCTTAATACCCACTCTTTGTCTCTAATTCGTTTCTTTTAAATCCCCCAATAATGACTTATACAGGTTATACTGTACGTATGAAGTAAATAACTACGACGTCATAAAGTAACTTAATTCCCTTCACATTTTCCCGTCATTAATTTCCCTTCATCATATCTCTAGTATACAATGTATAGAAATTCTTTAACAAAAAGAAAACTGTACACTCTATACGTCATTATTTATATGTTGTTCATTCATACATCCATGTCCTATCTTGACCATTATCCTATATCAATTTTATTAAATATTCATTTTTACTCGTGTCAATCTACGAAATGGTACAAAACTTTATGCCTCCGTACCTGTTCGTTCAAAATCGTCCAAATACGTTCTCATGTATTATTATTTTTTATTTTTTACTTTTTATTTTTAATTATTTCGCCTCCCGCAATGAACTCGAAAACCCTTAGGCAAGTGGTCAAATTTCGCTAATCACAGCATAAATCGAACATCTGAAAACGAAAGACCTCCTCTACCTCTGATTTCAAATTTATAACTTATTATCATGTGTGTCATGTTGTGTAAATATATACTGTATGTGCCCATGTACTTTGTGTTGTACTAATAACCATATATAAATATAAAAACACTAAGAATTGTAAACGACATAATGTACTTTAATGAAACTGTAATTAATGATAATAACTTGTAATGTACTTTAATGAAACTTTAATTAAACGATAATAATTTAATATATATTGTAATAATGTACTTTAAATGGAAGGGTAATTAAACGATACTAAGTGAATATGAACTAATCCATAATTATAATCATAATTGTTGTAAACCCGAAATTACAATGTACTCAGGGTGTACTTGGATTGTACTTAATGTACTACGAAATTATGTCGCCCTTTAGAAATGAATACTCGGCGAAAATACGATTATTTATTTTTTAGTTCTATTTTTTAAATTTTTATTTGGAATCTTTCAAAAATCTGATCATGTGTTTAAAGTGGGGGAACTTAACCTTCAAACCGCATTCCCCCAAAATTTAGATTATATGTATAAAGCATGTAATTGTAAAAGTCACTTCACTTCTTCACTCCGACTTCGATTACTTCGAATCACTCCCTTGTTAGCAGCCTCGCTACGAGTAGGGGCAGAAGCCCCTTGCCTCCTTAATTTTTAGATTCCCGCCTGAGCCATGGTCGAAAGAGGTCGAACCACTACCCCTGTAAATTCAGAGTATTACCTGTACATTTTTAGAAGTAAACTACAGTAAAACTACAGTAAAAGAAGCATCAGGAAATCCTCAGAGAATTTAGTAAGTTTCCACGGAATCCTCCTAACCCACCCAGTGGCATAGAAAGAGAAGAATTAACAGTCTGTCGACCCTATAGTGAGAGAAAAATTAGAATGTTATGAAAGAAAAAACTATCGCGAGAAATATCCGTTGCTGCCTCCCAACCAGAACTCCTGTCGACTTCGAACCAACCCAAGGCCATAGACGGAGGGTTAACATATACAGTATATATATATGTATACATATATATATATATATATATATGTATACATATATATATATATATATATATATACACATATATATGTATACATATATGTATATATACATACACACACAGACATATATATATATATATTAATATACATATACATATATATATATACATATACATTATATATACATATATACATATATACACATAAATATATATTATATACCATATATATATGTATATATACATACACGCACACACACACACACACATATATATATATATATATATGCATATATACATATACACACATATATATATATATATATGTCTATAAACATTATATACATATATATATGTATATATATTATACACATATATATATATATGTATATATACATATACATATATATGTACGCACACACATATATGTATATATATATAATAAATACATTTTTTTTTTTAAGTTCGGGAATAACCGATTCGCCTCTATTTAAAAGGGCATATCTCGGCGGAAAAACACAGAAAAAGTGAGAGGAAAGACAGAGGAAAAAGAAAGGGTAGAGGGGACAGTCGAACTGGAAAAAGACCAAGGATGACTTTATCCTCAATAGGAATATGAAAACAAGTGATACGACTCTCAACATTTATTGGCCAAACGTTTCGGTCCAATCAGGGGCCAGCTTCAGTGACTAAATAGAAGCATCTTAAAACCAATCATATAACTAAGTAAATACAAATGTCATAAATACACTGTACAATAATAAAATCTAATAAAATAATCTAATAAAATAAGTTATTCACATTATGTCATACGTACAGTACAAGTCATTACTAGAAAAGATGAATTACAGAAATACAGTAATGAATAAAGACGTACAAATCGAATTCTATCCAAAACTCGCTCAGGCGATTTTGGTTCTCATGTAAAAATGAATATTGATTATTCATTGTTCATTTTTACATTGCTCTCCCCTTTTAAAATGATATTTATACAATAATATAATAGGGTTCAATTAATACAATAATATAATACAATTACTACAATACAACTGAAAAAATAACATCCTAACGAATTGAAATTAGATGACGAATTTTTCTTTACAATACAAATTTTATACGGAACAAGTGAGTTCGTTGAGTACAATGCAGAGTAATCAAATTTTTAACATGACACTTGCTTAGAGAGTTTTATAAAGTATAAAAATTCAAAGATTAACACTTTAATTTTATGCAAACAGAATAGAAGGATTAATACGTTTGTTCAGACAAACCTTTAATTTAAACAATCAATGATAGTTTAAATTTTCAAAAATTTTAATTGTTTAATTTTTTTAACAAAATTTCTTTTTCTGTGGGAAAATTTACATACATGATGAATCGGTAAAAGGGAAAAATATAAATTTTAAAGTTCAGGGATTTTCAAAGTTACCATGATAGTACAATTCATAAACTAATTTTATTGATAGTATAGATAAAAATCGAATTACGTAGTGGATGATGTATAGACCTGTGGTCTAGTGTGTATTTGTGTGTACTAGGTACAAAGTGTGTATCTTATAATTTTGAGGGACAGATTAGCTGAGAGGATTGTTAAATTAACTGAATAAGTGCATGAGGAAAAATTTATATATAGTAAGCAAAATGATTAAGATTAAATTACATAGTTAGCACTTACACGCAATGAAATAGTTTATTGTGATATCCAATGATTTTAGCATAAGGTTTGTGTATATATAGTATATATAGTGTGTATACGTGTGTGTGTGTGTAAGGATTCGGGAGGTTTTCTAATTAACAAAGTTATAAAATAATTTAAAATGAGAATAGGGTTATCGGACCTTTTAAGTTCAAGGTAGTATTTAAGTATATAATTAAATCAGTTACACGTATTAAGGTAATAAACTAAACGCACTTAGAAGAACTTACAATTAATGAAAGTAAGTCTCACGGTATTAAAATTGAATTTCGACACACAATTAAATTTGACTATAATTTTCGTTTGATACCTTACAAATGGTACAATAACAATTTAAGGACAATTACTCACGTTTAATTGAACAAAAAACTGAAAAATACAAATTAAAAATAGAAATTGATTATGCATTTTAATGAACTAAACATATAGGATAAATTAGGTACATGATCGATTAATTATTACACAACTATTATGATCACATATACATTACAATAATTATCAATATTATTATAAACAATTGTAAAAACTGTGTTGGTTACAAATAATAAAATATATAATTTTTCCTATATATTTATATACGCAACAATAGCATGAAAAGAAAGACAAATCGGTCAATTTCTTTCTTACAAACAAAAAAAAGGTTAAATTAAAGACATCCTGCCAATTCAGGTTGAATTAAATTCTCTTTTACAAAAAGGAAGGTTGACTTAAATTATCTTAAATTACATTCTCTTAAACTAATTCTCTTAAACAACTAAAAAAAGTTGAATTCAATTGACTGCATTGAAATGACTTGGGACTTGAAAACTGACTTGGGACTTGAAAACTAAATTTAAATAAAACTAACTTTAAATAAAACTAACTTTAAATAACAATGACTTTAAATAAAACTGACTTTAAATAAAACTGACTGAAACTTCAAAACTGACTGAAATTTCGAAACTGACTGAAACTTCAAAACTGACTGAAACTTCGAAACTGACTGAAACTTCAAAACTGACTGAAACTTCGAAACTGACTGAAACTTCGAAATTGACTGAAACTTCGAAACTACTTGAAACTGATTAACTTGAAACTGACTGACTGAATTAAAACTGACTGACTTCAAACTGACTTAAACTGACTTAAACTGACTTGAACTGATTTGAACTGACTTGAAACTGACTGACTGACTTCAAACTGACTGACTGACTACAACTGACTTGAGTACTTCTATAATCTCTGGGGCGGTTGTCCCTCTGGATGCAACCTTCTGACTTGAACTCTTATCAAGTATCTTGAAACTGAAACTGTCTAACTTGAACTCTATCAAGTATCTTCAAACTAAACTGACTGAAATTGACTGCACTTGAACTCTATCAAGTGGAGTCTACTGAAAATGAAACTGACTTGCACTTGAATTGCTATCAAGTGAAGACTATTAATCTCTGGGTTTGGTTGTCCCTCTTGGTTACAACCAACTGAAATTGTCTGAAAATTGATTTGCAACTTATTGCAACTAAAATTGACGTGAAACTACTTCAAGTATCTATAAATCTCTGGGGTTTGGTTGTCCCTCTTGGATGCAACCATCTGAAAACTGATATTGGAACTTGAAACTGCTTCAAGTATCTCTATAGCTTTATAAACTCTATAAACTTTCTTTCTTATTTGCAAGTCAATTTAATTCAATAATTTGAAAAAAATTGTAAACAAAAATAAAAAATGAAAACAACATTTCACTCGAATGTACGCGAAGTTACACTAATATTATGTTTGACACATAAAATAAAATTATTCTCTACTAACTATAATAGTGAAAATAACTGAAAATAACTGAAAATAATTCTGTGACATTAATTCTGTGACATTTAACTCTGTGACATTTAACTCTGTGACAATTATCTCTGTGACAATTAACTTCTGTGACAATTAACTTCTGTGACTTTTAACTCCTGTTCCTGAAGAGAACAAGGCTCGAAGGAGAAGATAAAAAAATTTCTTTGACTCTAGTTTACTTCTAAAATGTGCAGGTAATGCTCTGAATTTACACGGGTAGCATTATTATCTTGGTAGTTGGGTCGCTACAAATTTATCCTGATGCAGGGTAATTTCTATCCTGGCAGGGTCGCCAGACTGTTAACCCCTCCGTCTATGGCACTGGGGTGGTTCGGAGTCGATGGGGGTTCTGGTTGGGAGGCAGCAACGGATATTTCTCGCGATAGTTTCTTCTATAATATTCTAATTTATTTCTCTCGCTATAGGGTCGACAGTTGTTAATTCTTCTCTTTCTATAATACTCTGATACTTTCTCTTGGTACTAAACTTATCGACTTTACTGACTAAATTCCTGAAGAGAACAAGGCTCGAAGGAGAAGATAAAAAAATTTCTTTGACTGTAGTTTACTTCTAAAATGTGCAGGTAATGCTCTGAATTTACACGGGTAGAGGTTCGACCTCTCTCGACCATGGCTCAGGCCGGAATATAAAAAAATTAAGGAGGCAAGGGGCCTCTGCCCGTTCCTCGCAGCGAGGCTGCTAACAAGGGAGTCTCGTAGCAGTGACCAAAGAAGAGTGAAGTAATGAAGTGAAGTTAATTTTACAATTACATGTATCATATAAGTCTAAATGTTGGGGGAATGCAGTTGAAGGTTAAGTTCCCCCTTTTTAAATACATGATCAGATGAAAGATTCTAAATAAAAATTAAAAAAACAAAAAATAAAAACTAATCGTATTTTCGCCGAGTATACATTTCTGAGGGCGATATAATTTCGTAGTAGTACATAAATACAATCTAAGTACATCATTGAGAGTACGTTGTAATTTTGGTTCATTACAATTACGATTACAATTACCATTAATTCACATTCGCTTATTATCGTTAATTATCGTTATGAAAGTACATTAAATTATATTAAATTATTACATTTCATTACAATTTTATTAAAGTACATTACATCAATTACATTATTAAGTACATTAGTCACTTACAATTCTTACAGTGTTTTTATATTTATATATAGTTATTAGTACAACACAAAGTACATGGGCACATACGAGATAATTTATACATACATGACACATATGATTTAACATAACGCATGATAATGTATACAAATTGAAATTAGAGCGAGAGGAGATTTTTCGTTTTCAGATGTTCGAGTTATGCTGATTAGCGGAATTCGATCACTTGCCTCAGCATTTTCAAGTTCATTGCGGGAGGCGAAATAATAAAAAATAAAAGGTAAAAAATAAAAAAAAGAATACACGAGAACGTATTTGGATGATTTCGAACGAATGCATAAAGTTTTGCATTTCACAGACTGACACGAGAAATAATGAATATTAATAAAATTGATATAGGATAATGGTCAAGATAAGATATGGACATATGGGCGCATATGGTTGAATGATAATATTTATACTACATAACACCACAAATAAATAATGACGTATGAAAAATGAAGTTTTTATATTAAAGAATTTACCATACATTGAATACGGAAGATGTCCAAATACTAAACACGTGATTCAGTGTTAAAGGTGTGGAAAACGTGAAGAGAATTAAGTTACTTTATGACGTCATAGTTATTCACATTATGTCATACGTACAGTATAAGTCATTATTAGAAAAGATGAATTAGAGAAATACAGTAATGAATAAAGACGTACAAATCGAATTCTATCCAAAACTCGCTCAGGCGATTATGGTTCTCATGTAAAAATGAATATTGATTATTCATTGTTCATTTTACATTGCTCTCCCTTTTAAAATGATATTTATACAATAATATAATAGAGTACAATTAATACAATAATATAATAAATTACTACAATACAACTGAGAAAATAACATACTAACGAATTTAAATTAGATGACGAATTTTTCTTTACAATACAAATTTTATACGGAACAAGTGAGTTCGTTGAGTACAATGCAGAGTAATCAAATTTTTAACATGACACTTGCTTAGAGAGTTTTATAAAGTATAAAAATTCAAAGATTAACACTTTAATTTTATGCAAACAGAATAGAAGGATTAATACGTTAGTTCAGACAAACCTTTAATTTAAACAATCAATGATAGTTTAAATTTTCAACAAAAATTTTAATTGTTTAATTTTTTTAACAAAAATTTCTTTTTCTGTGGGAAAATTTACATACATGATGAATAGGTAAAAGGGAAAAATATAAATTTTAAAGTTCAGGGATTTTTCAAAGTTACCATGATAGTACAATTCATAAACTAATTTTATTGACTAGTATAGATAAAAATCGAATTACGTAGTGGATGATGTATAGACCTGTGGTCTAGTGTGTATTTGTGTGTACTAGGTACAAAGTGTGTATCTTATAATTTTGAGGGACAGATTAGCTGAGAGGATTGTTAAATTAACTGAATAAGTGCATGAGGAAAAATTTATATATAGTAAGCAAAATGATTAAGATTAAATTACATAGTTAGCACTTACACGCAATGAAATAGTTTATTGTGATATCCAATGATTTTAGCATAAGGTTTGTGTATATATAGTATATATAGTGTGTATACGTGTGTGTGTGTAAGGATTCGGGAGGTTTTCTAATTAACAAAGTTATAAAATAATTTAAAATGAGAATAGGGTTATCGGACCTTTTAAGTTCAAGGTAGTATTTAAGTAATATAATTAAATCAGTTACACGTATTAAGGTAATAAACTAAACGCACTTAGAAGAACTTACAATTAATGAAAGTAAGTCTCACGGTATTAAAATTGAATTTCGACACACAATTAAATTTGACTATAATTTTCGTTTGATACCTTACAAATGGTACAATAACAATTTAAGGACAATTACTCACGTTTAATTGAACAAAAAACTGAAAAATACAAATTAAAAATAGAAATTGATTATGCATTTTAATGAACTAAACATATAGGATAAATTAGGTACATGATCGATTAATTATTACACAACTATTATGATCACATATACATTACAATAATTATCATATTATTATAAACAATTGTAAAAACTGTGTTGGTTACAAATAATAAAATATATAATTTTTCCTATATATTTATATACGCAACAATAGCATGAAAAGAAAGACAAATCGGTCAATTTCTTTCTTACAAACAAAAAAAAGGTTAAATTAAAGACATCCTGCCAATTCAGGTTGAATTAAATTCTCTTTTACAAAAAGGAAGGTTGACTTAAATTATCTTAAATTACTTCTCTTAAACAACTAAAACAAGTTGAATTCAATTGACTGCATTGAAATGACTTGGACTTGAAAACTGACTTGGGACTTGAAAACTAAATTTAAATAAAACTAACTTTAAATAAAACTAACTTTAAATAACATGACTTTAAATAAAACTGACTTTAAATAAAACTGACTGAAACTTCAAAACTGACTGAAACTTCAAAACTGACTGAAACTTCGAAACTGACTGAAACTTCAAAACTGACTGAAACTTCGAAACTGACTGAAACTTCAAAACTGACTGAAACTTCGAAACTGACTGAAACTTCGAAATTGACTGAAACTTCGAAACTACTTGAAACTGATTAACTTGAAACTGACTGACTGAATTAAAACTGACTGACTTCAAACTGACTGACTTCAAACTGACTTAAACTGACTGTAAACTGACTTGAACTGATTTGAACTGACTTGAAACTGACTGACTGACTTCAAACTGACTGACTGACTACAACTGACTTGAACTGCTATCAAGTACTTCTATAATCTCTGGGGCGGTTGTCCCTCTGGATGCAACCTTCTGACTTGAACTCTTATCAAGTATCTTGAAACTGAAACTGTCTAACTTGAACTCTATCAAGTATCTTCAAACTAAACTGACTGAAATTGACTGCACTTGAACTCTATCAAGTGGAGTCTACTGAAAATGAAACTGACTTGCACTTGAATTGCTATCAAGTGAAGACTATTAATCTCTGGGGTTTGGTTGTCCCTCTTGGTTACAACCAACTGAAATTGTCTGAAAATTGATTTGCAACTTATTTGCAACTAAAATTGACGTGAAACTACTTCAAGTATCTATAAATCTCTGGGGTTTGGTTGTCCCTCTTGGATGCAACCATCTGAAAACTGATATTGGAACTTGAAACTGCTTCAAGTCTCTATAGCTTTATAAACTCTATAAACTTTCTTTCTTATTTGCAAATCAATTTAATTCAATAATTTGAAAAAAATTGTAAACAAAAATAAAAAATGAAAACAACATTTCACTCGAATGTACGCGAAGTTACACTAATATTATGTTTGACACAAAATAAAATTATTCTCTACTAACTATAATAGTGAAAAATCTGAAAATAACTGAAATAATTCTGTGACATTAATCTGTGACATTTAACCTCTGTGACATTCTCTGACATTTCTCTGTGAGAATTAACTTTGTGACAATTAACTTCTGTGACTTTTAACTCCTGTTCCTGAGAGAAAGGCTCGAAGGAGAAGATAAAAAAATTTCTTTGACTCTAGTTTACTTCTAAAATGTGCAGGTAATGCTCTGAATTTACACGGGTAGCATTATTATCTTGGTAGTTGGGTCGCTACAATTTATCCTGATGCAGGGTAATTTCTATCCTGGCAGGGTCGCCAGACTGTTAACCCCTCCGTCTATGGCACTGGGGTGGTTCGGAGTCGATGGGGGTTCTGGTTGGGAGGCAGCAACGGATATTTCTCGCGATAGTTTCTTCTATAATATTCTAATTTATTTCTCTCGCTATAGGGTCGACAGTTGTTAATTCTTCTCTTTCTATAATACTCTGATACTTTCTCTTGGTACTAAACTTATCGACTTTACTGACTAAATTCCTGAAGAGAACAAGGCTCGAAGGAGAAGATAAAAAATTTCTTTGACTGTAGTTTACTTCTAAAATGTGCAGGTAATGCTCTGAATTTACACGGGTAGAGGTTCGACCTCTCTCGACCATGGCTCAGGCCGGAATATAAAAAAATTAAGGAGGCAAGGGGCCTCTGCCCGTTCCTCGCAGCGAGGCTGCTAACAAGGGAGTCTCGTAGCAGTGACCAAAGAAGAGTGAAGTAATGAAGTGAAGTTAATTTTACAATTACATGTATCATATAAGTCTAAATGTTGGGGGAATGCAGTTGAAGGTTAAGTTCCCCCTTTTTAAATACATGATCAGATGAAAGATTCTAAATAAAAATTAAAAAACAAAAATAAAAACTAATCGTATTTTCGCCGAGTATACATTTCTGAGGGCGATATAATTTCGTAGTAGTACATAAATACAATCTAAGTACATCATTGAGTACGTTGTAATTTTGGTTCATTACAATTACGATTACAATTACCAATTAATTCACATTCGCTTATTATCGTTAATTATCGTTATGAAAGTACATTAAATTATATTAAATTATTACATTTCATTACAATTTTATTAAAGTACATTACATCAATTACATTATTAAGTACATTAGTCACTTACAATTCTTACAGTGTTTTTATATTTATATATAGTTATTAGTACAACACAAAGTACATGGGCACATACG
This sequence comes from Bathynomus jamesi, assembly GCA_023014485.1. Taxonomy (NCBI): domain Eukaryota; kingdom Metazoa; phylum Arthropoda; class Malacostraca; order Isopoda; family Cirolanidae; genus Bathynomus; species Bathynomus jamesi. The sequence continues at coordinate 24,873 of JAJOZX010009461.1, read as the reverse complement.
AGATAATTTATACATACATGACACATATGATTTAACATAACGCATGATAATGTTTACAAATTGAAATTAGAGCGAGAGGAGATTTTTCGTTTTCAGATGTTCGAGTTATGCTGATTAGCGGAATTCGATCACTTGCCTCAGCATTTTCAAGTTCATTGCGGGAGGCGAAATAATTAAAAATAAAAGGTAAAAAAATAAAAAAAAGAATACACGAGAACGTATTTGGATGATTTCGAACGAATGCATAAAGTTTTGCATTTCACAGACTGACACGAGAAATAATGAATATTTAATAAAATTGATATAGGATAATGGTCAAGATAAGATATGGACATATGGGCGCATATGGTTGAATGATAATATTTATACTACATAACACCACAAATAAATAATGACGTATGAAAAATGAAGTTTTTTATATTAAAGAATTTACCATACATTGAATACGGAAGATGTCCAAATACTAAACACGTGATTCAGTGTTAAAGGTGTGGAAAACGTGAAGAGAATTAAGTTACTTTATGACGTCATAGTTATTCACATTATGTCATACGTACAGTATAAGTCATTATTAGAAAAGATGAATTAGAGAAATACAGTAATGAATAAAGACGTACAAATCGAATTCTATCCAAAACTCGCTCAGGCGATTATGGTTCTCATGTAAAAATGAATATTGATTATTCATTGTTCATTTTTACATTGCTCTCCCCTTTTAAAATGATATTTATACAATAATATAATAGAGTACAATTAATACAATAATATAATAAAATTACTACAATACAACTGAGAAAATAACATACTAACGAATTTAAATTAGATGACGAATTTTTCTTTACAATACAAATTTTATACGGAACAAGTGAGTTCGTTGAGTACAATGCAGAGTAATCAAATTTTTAACATGACACTTGCTTAGAGAGTTTTATAAAGTATAAAAATTCAAAGATTAACACTTTAATTTTATGCAAACAGAATAGAAGGATTAATACGTTAGTTCAGACAAACCTTTAATTTAAACAATCAATGATAGTTTAAATTTTCAACAAAAATTTTAATTGTTTAATTTTTTTAACAAAAATTTCTTTTTCTGTGGGAAAATTTACATACATGATGAATAGGTAAAAGGGAAAAATATAAATTTTAAAGTTCAGGGATTTTTCAAAGTTACCATGATAGTACAATTCATAAACTAATTTTATTGACTAGTATAGATAAAAATCGAATTACGTAGTGGATGATGTATAGACCTGTGGTCTAGTGTGTATTTGTGTGTACTAGGTACAAAGTGTGTATCTTATAATTTTGAGGGACAGATTAGCTGAGAGGATTGTTAAATTAACTGAATAAGTGCATGAGGAAAAATTTATATATAGTAAGCAAAATGATTAAGATTAAATTACATAGTTAGCACTTACACGCAATGAAATAGTTTATTGTGATATCCAATGATTTTAGCATAAGGTTTGTGTATATATAGTATATATAGTGTGTATACGTGTGTGTGTGTGTAAGGATTCGGGAGGTTTTCTAATTAACAAAGTTATAAAATAATTTAAAATGAGAATAGGGTTATCGGACCTTTTAAGTTCAAGGTAGTATTTAAGTATATAATTAAATCAGTTACACGTATTAAGGTAATAAACTAAACGCACTTAGAAGAACTTACAATTAATGAAAGTAAGTCTCACGGTATTAAAATTGAATTTCGACACACAATTAAATTTGACTATAATTTTCGTTTGATACCTTACAAATGGTACAATAACAATTTAAGGACAATTACTCACGTTTAATTGAACAAAAAACTGAAAAATACAAATTAAAAATAGAAATTGATTATGCATTTTAATGAACTAAACATATAGGATAAATTAGGTACATGATCGATTAATTATTACACAACTATTATGATCACATATACATTACAATAATTATCAATATTATTATAAACAATTGTAAAAACTGTGTTGGTTACAAATAATAAAATATATAATTTTTCCTATATATTTATATACGCAACAATAGCATGAAAAGAAAGACAAATCGGTCAATTTCTTTCTTACAAACAAAAAAAAGGTTAAATTAAAGACATCCTGCCAATTCAGGTTGAATTAAATTCTCTTTTACAAAAAGGAAGGTTGACTTAAATTATCTTAAATTACATTCTCTTAAACTAATTTCTCTTAAACAACTAAAACAAGTTGAATTCAATTGACTGCATTGAAATGACTTGGGACTTGAAAACTGACTTGGGACTTGAAAACTAAATTTAAATAAAACTAACTTTAAATAAAACTAACTTTAAATAACTGACTTTAAATAAAACTGACTTTAAATAAAACTGACTGAAACTTCAAAACTGACTGAAACTTCAAAACTGACTGAAACTTCGAAACTGACTGAAACTTCAAAACTGACTGAAACTTCGAAACTGACTGAAACTTCGAAATTGACTGAAACTTCGAAACTACTTGAAACTGACTGACTGAATTAAAACTGACTGACTTCAAACTGACTGACTTCAAACTGACTTAAACTGACTTAAACTGACTTGAACTGATTTGAACTGACTTGAAACTGACTGACTGACTTCAAACTGACTGACTGACTACAACTGACTTGAACTGCTATCAAGTACTTCTATAATCTCTGGGGCGGTTGTCCCTCTGGATGCAACCTTCTGACTTGAACTCTTATCAAGTATCTTGAAACTGAAACTGTCTAACTTGAACTCTATCAAGTATCTTCAAACTAAACTGACTGAAATTGACTGCACTTGAACTCTATCAAGTGGAGTCTACTGAAAATGAAACTGACTTGCACTTGAATTGCTATCAAGTGAAGACTATTAATCTCTGGGGTTTGGTTGTCCCTCTTGGTTACAACCAACTGAAATTGTCTGAAAATTGATTTGCAACTTATTTGCAACTAAAATTGACGTGAAACTACTTCAAGTATCTATAAATCTCTGGGGTTTGGTTGTCCCTCTTGGATGCAACCATCTGAAAACTGATATTGGAACTTGAAACTGCTTCAAGTATCTCTATAGCTTTATAAACTCTATAAACTTTCTTTCTTATTTGCAAGTCAATTTAATTCAATAATTTGAAAAAAATTGTAAACAAAAATAAAAAATGAAAACAACATTTCACTCGAATGTACGCGAAGTTACACTAATATTATGTTTGACACATAAAATAAAATTATTCTCTACTAACTATAATAGTGAAAATAACTGAAAATAACTGAAAATAATTCTGTGACATTAATTCTGTGACATTTAACTCTGTGACATTTAACTCTGTGACAATTATCTCTGTGACAATTAACTTCTGTGACAATTAACTTCTGTGACTTTTAACTCCTGTTCCTGAAGAGAACAAGGCTCGAAGGAGAAGATAAAAAAATTTCTTTGACTCTAGTTTACTTCTAAAATGTGCAGGTAATGCTCTGAATTTACACGGGTAGCATTATTATCTTGGTAGTTGGGTCGCTACAAATTTATCCTGATGCAGGGTAATTTCTATCCTGGCAGGGTCGCCAGACTGTTAACCCCTCCGTCTATGGCACTGGGGTGGTTCGGAGTCGATGGGGGTTCTGGTTGGGAGGCAGCAACGGATATTTCTCGCGATAGTTTCTTCTATAATATTCTAATTTATTTCTCTCGCTATAGGGTCGACAGTTGTTAATTCTTCTCTTTCTATAATACTCTGATACTTTCTCTTGGTACTAAACTTATCGACTTTACTGACTAAATTCCTGAAGAGAACAAGGCTCGAAGGAGAAGATAAAAAAATTTCTTTGACTGTAGTTTACTTCTAAAATGTGCAGGTAATGCTCTGAATTTACACGGGTAGAGGTTCGACCTCTCTCGACCATGGCTCAGGCCGGAATATAAAAAAATTAAGGAGGCAAGGGGCCTCTGCCCGTTCCTCGCAGCGAGGCTGCTAACAAGGGAGTCTCGTAGCAGTGACCAAAGAAGAGTGAAGTAATGAAGTGAAGTTAATTTTACAATTACATGTATCATATAAGTCTAAATGTTGGGGGAATGCAGTTGAAGGTTAAGTTCCCCCTTTTTAAATACATGATCAGATGAAAGATTCTAAATAAAAATTAAAAAAAAAAAAAAAAAACTAATCGTATTTTCGCCGAGTATACATTTCTGAGGGCGATATAATTTCGTAGTAGTACATAAATACAATCTAAGTACATCATTGAGTACGTTGTAATTTTGGTTCATTACAATTACGATTACAATTACCAATTAATTCACATTCGCTTATTATCGTTAATTATCGTTATGAAAGTACATTAAATTATATTAAATTATTACATTTCATTACAATTTTATTAAAGTACATTACATCAATTACATTATTAAGTACATTAGTCACTTACAATTCTTACAGTGTTTTTATATTTATATATAGTTATTAGTACAACACAAAGTACATGGGCACATACGAGATAATTTATACATACATGACACATATGATTTAACATAACGCATGATAATGTATTACAAATTGAAATTAGAGCGAGAGGAGATTTTTCGTTTTCAGATGTTCGAGTTATGCTGATTAGCGGAATTCGATCACTTGCCTCAGCATTTTCAAGTTCATTGCGGGAGGCGAAATAATTAAAAATAAAAGGTAAAAAAATAAAAAAAAGAATACACGAGAACGTATTTGGATGATTTCGAACGAATGCATAAAGTTTTGCATTTCACAGACTGACACGAGAAATAATGAATATTTAATAAAATTGATATAGGATAATGGTCAAGATAAGATATGGACATATGGGCGCATATGGTTGAATGATAATATTTATACTACATAACACCACAAATAAATAATGACGTATGAAAAATGAAGTTTTTTATATTAAAGAATTTACCATACATTGAATACGGAAGATGTCCAAATACTAAACACGTGATTCAGTGTTAAAGGTGTGGAAAACGTGAAGAGAATTAAGTTACTTTATGACGTCATAGTTATTCACATTATGTCATACGTACAGTATAAGTCATTATTAGAAAAGATGAATTAGAGAAATACAGTAATGAATAAAGACGTACAAATCGAATTCTATCCAAAACTCGCTCAGGCGATTATGGTTCTCATGTAAAAATGAATATTGATTATTCATTGTTCATTTTTACATTGCTCTCCCCTTTTAAAATGATATTTATACAATAATATAATAGAGTACAATTAATACAATAATATAATAAAATTACTACAATACAACTGAGAAAATAACATACTAACGAATTTAAATTAGATGACGAATTTTTCTTTACAATACAAATTTTATACGGAACAAGTGAGTTCGTTGAGTACAATGCAGAGTAATCAAATTTTTAACATGACACTTGCTTAGAGAGTTTTATAAAGTATAAAAATTCAAAGATTAACACTTTAATTTTATGCAAACAGAATAGAAGGATTAATACGTTAGTTCAGACAAACCTTTAATTTAAACAATCAATGATAGTTTAAATTTTCAACAAAAATTTTAATTGTTTAATTTTTTTAACAAAAATTTCTTTTTCTGTGGGAAAATTTACATACATGATGAATAGGTAAAAGGGAAAAATATAAATTTTAAAGTTCAGGGATTTTTCAAAGTTACCATGATAGTACAATTCATAAACTAATTTTATTGACTAGTATAGATAAAAATCGAATTACGTAGTGGATGATGTATAGACCTGTGGTCTAGTGTGTATTTGTGTGTACTAGGTACAAAGTGTGTATCTTATAATTTTGAGGGACAGATTAGCTGAGAGGATTGTTAAATTAACTGAATAAGTGCATGAGGAAAAATTTATATATAGTAAGCAAAATGATTAAGATTAAATTACATAGTTAGCACTTACACGCAATGAAATAGTTTATTGTGATATCCAATGATTTTAGCATAAGGTTTGTGTATATATAGTATATAGTGTGTATACGTGTGTGTGTGTGTAAGGATTCGGGAGGTTTTCTAATTAACAAAGTTATAAAATAATTTAAAATGAGAATAGGGTTATCGGACCTTTTAAGTTCAAGGTAGTATTTAAGTATATAATTAAATCAGTTACACGTATTAAGGTAATAAACTAAACGCACTTAGAAGAACTTACAATTAATGAAAGTAAGTCTCACGGTATTAAAATTGAATTTCGACACACAATTAAATTTGACTATAATTTTCGTTTGATACCTTACAAATGGTACAATAACAATTTAAGGACAATTACTCACGTTTAATTGAACAAAAAACTGAAAAATACAAATTAAAAATAGAAATTGATTATGCATTTTAATGAACTAAACATATAGGATAAATTAGGTACATGATCGATTAATTATTACACAACTATTATGATCACATATACATTACAATAATTATCAATATTATTATAAACAATTGTAAAAACTGTGTTGGTTACAAATAATAAAATATATAATTTTTCCTATATATTTATATACGCAACAATAGCATGAAAAGAAAGACAAATCGGTCAATTTCTTTCTTACAAACAAAAAAAAGGTTAAATTAAAGACATCCTGCCAATTCAGGTTGAATTAAATTCTCTTTTACAAAAAGGAAGGTTGACTTAAATTATCTTAAATTACATTCTCTTAAACTAATTTCTCTTAAACAACTAAAACAAGTTGAATTCAATTGACTGCATTGAAATGACTTGGACTTGAAAACTGACTTGGGACTTGAAAACTAAATTTAAATAAAACTAACTTTAAATAAAACTAACTTTAAATAACAATGACTTTAAATAAAACTGACTTTAAATAAAACTGACTGAAACTTCAAACTGACTGAAACTTCAAAACTGACTGAAACTTCGAAACTGACTGAAACTTCAAAACTGACTGAAACTTCGAAACTGACTGAAACTTCAAAACTGACTGAAACTTCGAAACTGACTGAAACTTCGAAATTGACTGAAACTTCGAAACTACTTGAAACTGATTAACTTGAAACTGACTGACTGAATTAAAACTGACTGACTTCAAACTGACTGACTTCAAACTGACTTAAACTGACTTGAACTGATTTGAACTGACTTGAAACTGACTGACTGACTTCAAACTGACTGACTGACTACAACTGACTTGAACTGCTATCAAGTACTTCTATAATCTCTGGGGCGGTTGTCCCTCTGGATGCAACCTTCTGACTTGAACTCTTATCAAGTATCTTGAAACTGAAACTGTCTAACTTGAACTCTATCAAGTATCTTCAAACTAAACTGACTGAAATTGACTGCACTTGAACTCTATCAAGTGGAGTCTACTGAAAATGAAACTGACTTGCACTTGAATTGCTATCAAGTGAAGACTATTAATTATTATTTGTAACCAACACAGTTTTTACAATTGTTTATAATAATATTGATAATTATTGTAATGTATATGTGATCATAATAGTTGTGTAATAATTAATCGTCATGTACCTAATTTTATCCTATATGTTTATTCATTAAAATGCATAATCAATTTCTATTTTTAATTTGTATTTTCAGTTTTTTGTTCAAGTAACTGAGTAATTGTCCTTAAATTGTTACTGTACCATTTGTAAGGTATCAAACGAAAATTATAGTCAATTTAATTGTGTGTCGAAATTCAATTTTAATACCGTGAGACTTACTTTCATTAATTGTAAGTTCTTCTAAGTGCGTTTAGTTTATTACCTTAATACGTGTAACTGATTTAATTATATACTTAAGTACTACCTTGAACTTAAAAGGTCCGATAACCCTATTCTCATTTTAAATTATTTTATAACTTTGTTAATTAGAAAACCTCCCGAATCTACTTACACACACACAACGTATAACATATATATACTATATATACACAAACCTTAGCTAAATCATTGGTATCACAATAAACTATTTCATTGCGTGTATGTGCTAACTATGTAATTTAATCTTAATCATTTGCTATATATATAATTTTTCCTCATGCACTTATTCAGTTAATTTAACATTCTCTCAGCTAATCTGTCCCTCAAAATTATAAGATACACACTTGTACCTAGTACACACACAATACACACTAGACCACAGGTCTATACATCATCCACTCGTAATTCGATTTTTATCTATACTAGTCAATAAAATTAGTTTATGAATTGTACTATCATGGTAACTTTGAAAAATCCCTGAACTTTAAAATTTATATTTTCCCTTTTCCTATTCATCATGTATGTAAATTTTCCACAGAAAAGAAATTTTTGTTAAAAAATTAAACAATTAAATTTTTGTTGAAAATTTAAAGTATCATTGATTGTTTAAATTAAAGGTTTGTCTGAACTAACGTATTAATCCTTCTATCTGTTTGCATAAATTAAAGTGTTAATCTTTGAATTTTTATACTTATAAAAACTCTCTAAGCAAGTGTCATGTTAAAAATTTGATTACTCTGCATTGTACTCAACGAACTCACTTGTTCCGTATAAAAATTTGTATTGTAAGAAAAATTCGTCATCTAATTTAAATTCGTTAGTATGTTATTTCTTCAGTTGTATTGTAGTAATTTTATTATATTATTGTATTAATTGTACTCTATTATATTATTGTATAAATATCATTTTAAAAGGGGAGAGCAATGTAAAATGAACAATGAATAATCAATATTCATTTTTACATGAGAACCATAATCGCCTGAGCGAGTTTTGGATAGAATTCGATTTGTACGTCTTTATTCATTACTGTATTTCTCTAATTCATCTTTTCTAATAATGACTTATACTGTACTTATGACATAATGTGAATAACTATGACGTCATAAAGTCACTTAATTCTCTTCACGTTTTCCCACACCTTTAACTGAATCACGTGTTTATATTTGGACATCTTCCGTATTCAATGTATGGTAAATTCTTTAATATAAAAACTTCATTTTTCATACGTCATTATTTATTTGTGGTGTTATGTAGTATAAATATTATCATTCAACCATATTGCGCCCATAGTCCATATCTTATCTTGACCATTATCCTATATCAATTTTATTAAATATTCATATTTCTCGTGTCAGTCTGTGAAATGCAAAACTTTATGCATTCGTTCGAAATCATCCAAATACGTTCTCGTGTATTCTTTTTTTATTTTTTACCTTTTATTTTTAATTATTTCGCCTCCCGCAATGAACTTGAAAATGCTGAGGCAAGTGATCGAATTCCGCTAATCAGTATACTCGAACATCTGAAAACGAAAAATCTCCTCTCTCTCTAATTTCAATTTGTAATACATTATCATGCGTTATGTTAAATCATATGTCATGTATGTATAAATTATCTCGTATGTGCCCATGTACTTTGTGTTGTACTAATAACTATATATAAATAAAACTGTAAGAATTGTAAGTGCTAATATACTTATAATGTAATTGATGTAATGTACTTTAATAAAATTGTAATGAAATGTAATAATTTAATATAATTTAATGTACTTTCATAACGATAATTAACGATAATAAGCGAATGTGAATTTTGGTAATTGTAATCGTAATTGTAATGAACCAAAATTACAACGTACTCCATGATGTACTTAGATTGTATTTATGTACTACTACGAATTATATCGCCCTCAGAATGTATACTCGGCGAAAATACGATTAGTTTTTATTTTTTGTTTTTTAATTTTTATTTAGAATCTTTCATCTGATCATGTATTAAAAAGGGGAACTTAACCTTCAACTGCATTCCCCCAACATTTAGACTTATATGATACATGTAATTGTAAAATTAACTTCACTCATTACTTCACTCTTCTTTGGTCACTGCTACGAGACTCCCTTGTTAGCAGCCTCGCTGCGAGGAACGGGCAGAGGCCCCTTGCCTCCTTAATTTTTTATATTTCCGGCCTGAGCCATGGTCGAGAGAGGTCGAACCTCTACCCGTGTAAATTCAGAGCATTACCTGCACATTTTAGAAGTAAACTACAGTCAAAGAAATTTTTTTATCTTCTCTTCGAGCCTTGTTCTCTTCAGGAATTTAGTCAGTAAAGTCGATAAGTTTTAGTACCAAGAGAAAGTATCAGAGTATTATAGAAAGAGAAGAATTAACAACTGTCGACCCTATAGCGAGAGAAATAATTAGAATATATAGAAGAAACTATCGCGAGAAATATCCGTGCTGCCTCCAACCAGAACCCCCATCGACTCCGAACCACCCAGTGCCATAGACGGAGGGGTTAACAGTCTGGCGATCCTGCCAGGATAGAAATTACCCTGCATCAGGATAAATTTGTAGCGACCCAACTACCAAGATAATATGCTACCCGTGTAAATTCAGAGCATTACCTGCACATTTAGAAGTAAACAGAGTCAAAAAATTTTTTTATCTTCTCCTTCGAGCCTTGTTCTCTTCAGGAACAGGAGTTAAAAGTCACAGAAGTTAATTGTCACAGAAGTTAATTGTCACAGAGATAATTGTCACAGAGTTAAATGTCACAGAATTAATGTCACAGAATTATTTTCAGTTTTTTCAGTTATTTTCACTATTATAATTAGTAGAGAATAATTTTATTTTATGTTGTCAAACATAATATTAGTGTAACTTCGCGTACATTCGAGTGAATGTTGTTTTCATTTTTTATTTTTTTTTACAATTTTTTTCAAATTATTGAATTAAATTGACTTGCAAATAAGAAAGAAAGTTTATAGAGTTTATAAAGCTATAGAGATACTTGAAGCAGTTTCAAGTTCCAATATCAGTTTTCAGATGGTTGCATATAAGAGGGACAACCAAACCCCAGATTTATAGATACTTGAAGTAGTTTCCGTCAATTTTAGTTGCAAATAAGTTGCAAATCAATTTTCAGACAATTTCAGTGGTTGTAACCAAAGAGGGACAACCAAAACCCCAGAGATTAATAGTCTTCACTTGATAGCAATTCAAGTGCAAGTCAGTTTCATTTTCAGTTAGACTCCACTTGATAGAGTTCAAGTGCAGTCAATTTCAGTCAGTTTTAGTTTGAAGATACTTGATAGAGTTCAAGTTAGACAGTTTCAGTTTCAAGATACATTGATAAGAGTTCAAGTCAGAAGGTTGCATCCAGAGGGACAACCGCCCCAGAGATTATAGAAGTACTTGATAGCAGTTCAAGTCAGTTGTAGTCAGTCAGTCAGTTTGAAGTCAGTCAGTCAGTTTCAAGTCAGTTCAAATCAGTTCAAGTCAGTTTAAGTCAGTTTAAGTCAGTTTGAATTCAGTCAGTTTGAAGTCAGTCAGTTTTAATTCAGTCAGTCAGTTTCAAGTTAATCAGTTTCAAGTAGTTTCGAAGTTTCAGTCAATTTCGAAGTTTCAGTCAGTTTCGAAGTTTCAGTCAGTTTTGAAGTTTCAGTCAGTTTTGAAGTTTCAGTCAGTTTTGAAGTTTCAGACAGTTTTATTTAAAGTCAGTTTTATTTAAAGTCAGTGTTATTTAAAGTTAGTTTTATTTAAATTTAGTTTTCAAGTCCCAAGTCAGTTTTCAAGTCTCAAGTCATTTCAATGCAGTCAATTGAATTCAACTTGTTTTAGTTGTTTAAGAGAAATTAGTTTAAGAGAATGTAATTTAAGATAATTTAAGTCAACCTTCCTTTTTGTAAAAGAGAATTTAATTCAACCTGAATTGGCAGGATGTCTTTAATTTAACCTTTTTTTGTTGTAAGAAAGAAATTGACCGATTTGTCTTTCTTTTCATGCTATTGTTGCGTATATAAATATATAGGAAAAATTATATATTTTATTATTTGTAACCAACACAGTTTTTACAATTGTTTATAATAATATTGATAATTATTGTAATGTATATGTGATCATAATAGTTGTGTAATAATTAATCGATCATGTACCTAATTTATCCTATATGTTTAGTTCATTAAAATGCATAATCAATTTCTATTTTTAATTTGTATTTTTCAGTTTTTTGTTCAATTAAACGTGAGTAATTGTCCTTAAATTGTTATTGTACCATTTGTAAGGTATCAAACGAAAATTATAGTCAAATTTAATTGTGTGTCGAAATTCAATTTTAATACCGTGAGACTTACTTTCATTAATTGTAAGTTCTTCTAAGTGCGTTTAGTTTATTACCTTAATACGTGTAACTGATTTAATTATATACTTAAATACTACCTTGAACTTAAAAGGTCCGATAACCCTATTCTCATTTTAAATTATTTTATAACTTTGTTAATTAGAAAACCTCCCGAATCCTTACACACACACACACACACACGTATACACACTATATATACTATATATACACAAACCTTATGCTAAAATCATTGGATATCACAATAAACTATTTCATTGCGTGTAAGTGCTAACTATGTAATTTAATCTTAATCATTTTGCTTACTATATATAAATTTTTCCTCATGCACTTATTCAGTTAATTTAACAATCCTCTCAGCTAATCTGTCCCTCAAAATTATAAGATACACACTTTGTACCTAGTACACACAAATACACACTAGACCACAGGTCTATACATCATCCACTACGTAATTCGATTTTTATCTATACTAGTCAATAAAATTAGTTTATGAATTGTACTATCATGGTAACTTTGAAAAATCCCTGAACTTTAAAATTTATATTTTTCCCTTTTACCTATTCATCATGTATGTAAATTTTCCCACAGAAAAAGAAATTTTTGTTAAAAAAATTAAACAATTAAAATTTTTGTTGAAAATTTAAACTATCATTGATTGTTTAAATTAAAGGTTTGTCTGAACTAACGTATTAATCCTTCTATTCTGTTTGCATAAAATTAAAGTGTTAATCTTTGAATTTTTATACTTTATAAAACTCTCTAAGCAAGTGTCATGTTAAAAATTTGATTACTCTGCATTGTACTCAACGAACTCACTTGTTCCGTATAAAATTTGTATTGTAAAGAAAAATTCGTCATCTAATTTAAATTCGTTAGTATGTTATTTTCTCAGTTGTATTGTAGTAATTTTATTATATTATTGTATTAATTGTACTCTATTATATTATTGTATAAATATCATTTTAAAAGGGGAGAGCAATGTAAAAATGAACAATGAATAATCAATATTCATTTTTACATGAGAACCATAATCGCCTGAGCGAGTTTTGGATAGAATTCGATTTGTACGTCTTTATTCATTACTGTATTTCTCTAATTCATCTTTTCTAATAATGACTTATACTGTACGTATGACATAATGTGAATAACTATGACGTCATAAAGTAACTTAATTCTCTTCACGTTTTCCACACCTTTAACACTGAATCACGTGTTTAGTATTTGGACATCTTCCGTATTCAATGTATGGTAAATTCTTTAATATAAAAAACTTCATTTTTCATACGTCATTATTTATTTGTGGTGTTATGTAGTATAAATATTATCATTCAACCATATGCGCCCATATGTCCATATCTTATCTTGACCATTATCCTATATCAATTTTATTAAATATTCATTATTTCTCGTGTCAGTCTGTGAAATGCAAAACTTTATGCATTCGTTCGAAATCATCCAAATACGTTCTCGTGTATTCTTTTTTTTATTTTTTTACCTTTTATTTTTAATTATTTCGCCTCCCGCAATGAACTTGAAAATGCTGAGGCAAGTGATCGAATTCCGCTAATCAGCATAACTCGAACATCTGAAAACGAAAAATCTCCTCTCGCTCTAATTTCAATTTGTAATACATTATCATGCGTTATGTTAAATCATATGTGTCATGTATGTATAAATTATCTCGTATGTGCCCATGTACTTTGTGTTGTACTAATAACTATATATAAATATAAAAACACTGTAAGAATTGTAAGTGACTAATGTACTTAATAATGTAATTGATGTAATGTACTTTAATAAAATTGTAATGAAATGTAATAATTTAATATAATTTAATGTACTTTCATAACGATAATTAACGATAATAAGCGAATGTGAATTAATTGGTAATTGTAATCGTAATTGTAATGAACCAAAATTACAACGTACTCAATGATGTACTTAGATTGTATTTATGTACTACTACGAAATTATATCGCCCTCAGAAATGTATACTCGGCGAAAATACGATTAGTTTTTATTTTTTGTTTTTTTAATTTTTATTTAGAATCTTTCATCTGATCATGTATTTAAAAAGGGGGAACTTAACCTTCAACTGCATTCCCCCAACATTTAGACTTATATGATACATGTAATTGTAAAATTAACTTCACTTCATTACTTCACTCTTCTTTGGTCACTGCTACGAGACTCCCTTGTTAGCAGCCTCGCTGCGAGGAACGGGCAGAGGCCCCTTGCCTCCTTAATTTTTTTATATTCCGGCCTGAGCCATGGTCGAGAGAGGTCGAACCTCTACCCGTGTAAATTCAGAGCATTACCTGCACATTTTAGAAGTAAACTACAGTCAAAGAAATTTTTTTATCTTCTCCTTCGAGCCTTGTTCTCTTCAGGAATTTAGTCAGTAAAGTCGATAAGTTTAGTACCAAGAGAAAGTATCAGAGTATTATAGAAAGAGAAGAATTAACAACTGTCGACCCTATAGCGAGAGAAATAAATTAGAATATTATAGAAGAAACTATCGCGAGAAATATCCGTTGCTGCCTCCCAACCAGAACCCCCATCGACTCCGAACCACCCCAGTGCCATAGACGGGGGTTAACAGTCTGGCGACCCTGCCAGGATAGAAATTACCCTGCATCAGGATAAATTTGTAGCGACCCAACTACCAAGATAATAATGCTACCCGTGTAAATTCAGAGCATTACCTGCACATTTTAGAAGTAAACTAGAGTCAAAGAAATTTTTTTATCTTCTCCTTCGAGCCTTGTTCTCTTCAGGAACAGGAGTTAAAAGTCACAGAAGTTAATTGTCACAGAAGTTAATTGTCACAGAGATAATTGTCACAGAGTTAAATGTCACAGAGTTAAATGTCACAGAATTAATGTCACAGAATTATTTTCAGTTATTTTCAGTTATTTTCACTATTATAGTTAGTAGAGAATAATTTTATTTTATGTGTCAAACATAATATTAGTGTAACTTCGCGTACATTCGAGTGAAATGTTGTTTTCATTTTTTATTTTTGTTTACAATTTTTTTCAAATTATTGAATTAAATTGACTTGCAAATAAGAAAGAAAGTTTATAGAGTTTATAAAGCTATAGAGATATTGAAGCAGTTTCAAGTTCCAATATCAGTTTTCAGATGGTTGCATCCAAGAGGGACAACCAAACCCCAGAGATTTATAGATACTTGAAGTAGTTTCACGTCAATTTTAGTTGCAAATAAGTTGCAAATCAATTTTCAGACAATTTCAGTTGGTTGTAACCAAGAGGGACAACCAAACCCCAGAGATTAATAGTCTTCACTTGATAGCAATTCAAGTGCAAGTCAGTTTCATTTTCAGTAGACTCCACTTGATAGAGTTCAAGTGCAGTCAATTTCAGTCAGTTTAGTTTGAAGATACTTGATAGAGTTCAAGTTAGACAGTTTCAGTTTCAAGATACTTGATAAGAGTTCAAGTCAGAAGGTTGCATCCAGAGGGACAACCGCCCCAGAGATTATAGAAGTACTTGATAGCAGTTCAAGTCAGTTGTAGTCAGTCAGTCAGTTTGAAGTCAGTCAGTCAGTTTCAAGTCAGTTCAAATCAGTTCAAGTCAGTTTAAGTCAGTTTAAGTCAGTTTGAAGTCAGTCAGTTTGAAGTCAGTCAGTTTTAATTCAGTCAGTCAGTTTCAAGTTAATCAGTTTCAAGTAGTTTCGAAGTTTCAGTCAATTTCGAAGTTTCAGTCAGTTTCGAAGTTTCAGTCAGTTTTGAAGTTTCAGTCAGTTTCGAAGTTTCAGTCAGTTTTGAAGTTTCAGTCAGTTTCGAAGTTTCAGTCAGTTTTGAAGTTTCAGTCAGTTTTGAAGTTTCAGTCAGTTTTATTTAAAGTCAGTTTTATTTAAAGTCAGTGTTATTTAAAGTTAGTTTTATTTAAATTTAGTTTTCAAGTCCCAAGTCAGTTTTCAAGTCTCAAGTCATTTCAATGCAGTCAATTGAATTCAACTTGTTTTAGTTGTTTAAGAGAAATTAGTTTAAGAGAATGTAATTTAAGATAATTTAAGTCAACCTTCCTTTTTGTAAAAGAGAATTTAATTCAACCTGAATTGGCAGGATGTCTTTAATTTAACCTTTTTTTTGTTTGTAAGAAAGAAATTGACCGATTTGTCTTTCTTTTCATGCTATTGTTGCGTATATAAATATATAGGAAAAATTATATATTTTATTATTTGTAACCAACACAGTTTTTACAATTGTTTATAATAATATTGATAATTATTGTAATGTATATGTGATCATAATAGTTGTGTAATAATTAATCGATCATGTACCTAATTTATCCTATATGTTTAGTTCATTAAAATGCATAATCAATTTCTATTTTTAATTTGTATTTTTCAGTTTTTTGTTCAATTAAACGTGAGTAATTGTCCTTAAATTGTTATTGTACCATTTGTAAGGTATCAAACGAAAATTATAGTCAAATTTAATTGTGTGTCGAAATTCAATTTTAATACCGTGAGACTTACTTTCATTAATTGTAAGTTCTTCTAAGTGCGTTTAGTTTATTACCTTAATACGTGTAACTGATTTAATTATATACTTAAATACTACCTTGAACTTAAAAGGTCCGATAACCCTATTCTCATTTTAAATTATTTTATAACTTTGTTAATTAGAAAACCTCCCGAATCCTTACACACACACACACGTATACACACTATATATACTATATATACAAACCTTATGCTAAAATCATTGGATATCACAATAAACTATTTCATTGCGTGTAAGTGCTAACTATGTAATTTAATCTTAATCATTTTGCTTACTATATATAAATTTTTCCTCATGCACTTATTCAGTTAATTTAACAATCCTCTCAGCTAATCTGTCCCTCAAAATTATAAGATACACACTTTGTACCTAGTACACACAAATACACACTAGACCACAGGTCTATACATCATCCACTACGTAATTCGATTTTTATCTATACTAGTCAATAAAATTAGTTTATGAATTGTACTATCATGGTAACTTTGAAAAATCCCTGAACTTTAAAATTTATATTTTTCCCTTTTACCTATTCATCATGTATGTAAATTTTCCCACAGAAAAAGAAATTTTTGTTAAAAAAATTAAACAATTAAAATTTTTGTTGAAAATTTAAACTATCATTGATTGTTTAAATTAAAGGTTTGTCTGAACTAACGTATTAATCCTTCTATTCTGTTTGCATAAAATTAAAGTGTTAATCTTTGAATTTTTATACTTTATAAAACTCTCTAAGCAAGTGTCATGTTAAAAATTTGATTACTCTGCATTGTACTCAACGAACTCACTTGTTCCGTATAAAATTTGTATTGTAAAGAAAAATTCGTCATCTAATTTAAATTCGTTAGTATGTTATTTTCTCAGTTGTATTGTAGTAATTTTATTATATTATTGTATTAATTGTACTCTATTATATTATTGTATAAATATCATTTTAAAAGGGGAGAGCAATGTAAAAATGAACAATGAATAATCAATATTCATTTTTACATGAGAACCATAATCGCCTGAGCGAGTTTTGGATAGAATTCGATTTGTACGTCTTTATTCATTACTGTATTTCTCTAATTCATCTTTTCTAATAATGACTTATACTGTACGTATGACATAATGTGAATAACTATGACGTCATAAAGTAACTTAATTCTCTTCACGTTTTCCACACCTTTAACACTGAATCACGTGTTTAGTATTTGGACATCTTCCGTATTCAATGTATGGTAAATTCTTTAATATAAAAAACTTCATTTTTCATACGTCATTATTTATTTGTGGTGTTATGTAGTATAAATATTATCATTCAACCATATGCGCCCATATGTCCATATCTTATCTTGACCATTATCCTATATCAATTTTATTAAATATTCATTATTTCTCGTGTCAGTCTGTGAAATGCAAAACTTTATGCATTCGTTCGAAATCATCCAAATACGTTCTCGTGTATTCTTTTTTTTATTTTTTTACCTTTTATTTTTAATTATTTCGCCTCCCGCAATGAACTTGAAAATGCTGAGGCAAGTGATCGAATTCCGCTAATCAGCATAACTCGAACATCTGAAAACGAAAAATCTCCTCTCGCTCTAATTTCAATTTGTAATACATTATCATGCGTTATGTTAAATCATATGTGTCATGTATGTATAAATTATCTCGTATGTGCCCATGTACTTTGTGTTGTACTAATAACTATATATAAATATAAAAACACTGTAAGAATTGTAAGTGACTAATGTACTTAATAATGTAATTGATGTAATGTACTTTAATAAAATTGTAATGAAATGTAATAATTTAATATAATTTAATGTACTTTCATAACGATAATTAACGATAATAAGCGAATGTGAATTAATGGTAATTGTAATCGTAATTGTAATGAACCAAAATTACAACGTACTCAATGATGTACTTAGATTGTATTTATGTACTACTACGAAATTATATCGCCCTCAGAAATGTATACTCGGCGAAAATACGATTAGTTTTTATTTTTTGTTTTTTTAATTTTTATTTAGAATCTTTCATCTGATCATGTATTTAAAAAGGGGGAACTTAACCTTCAACTGCATTCCCCCAACATTTAGACTTATATGATACATGTAATTGTAAAATTAACTTCACTTCATTACTTCACTCTTCTTTGGTCACTGCTACGAGACTCCCTTGTTAGCAGCCTCGCTGCGAGGAACGGGCAGAGGCCCCTTGCCTCCTTAATTTTTTTATATTCCGGCCTGAGCCATGGTCGAGAGAGGTCGAACCTCTACCCGTGTAAATTCAGAGCATTACCTGCACATTTTAGAAGTAAACTACAGTCAAAGAAATTTTTTTATCTTCTCCTTCGAGCCTTGTTCTCTTCAGGAATTTAGTCAGTAAAGTCGATAAGTTTAGTACCAAGAGAAAGTATCAGAGTATTATAGAAAGAGAAGAATTAACAACTGTCGACCCTATAGCGAGAGAAATAAATTAGAATATTATAGAAGAAACTATCGCGAGAAATATCCGTTGCTGCCTCCCAACCAGAACCCCCATCGACTCCGAACCACCCCAGTGCCATAGACGGAGGGGTTAACAGTCTGGCGACCCTGCCAGGATAGAAATTACCCTGCATCAGGATAAATTTGTAGCGACCCAACTACCAAGATAATAATGCTACCCGTGTAAATTCAGAGCATTACCTGCACATTTTAGAAGTAAACTAGAGTCAAAGAAATTTTTTTATCTTCTCCTTCGAGCCTTGTTCTCTTCAGGAACAGGAGTTAAAAGTCACAGAAGTTAATTGTCAGAAGTTAATTGTCACAGAGATAATTGTCACAGAGTTAAATGTCACAGAGTTAAATGTCACAGAATTAATGTCACAGAATTATTTTCAGTTATTTTCAGTTATTTTCACTATTATAGTTAGTAGAGAATAATTTTATTTTATGTGTCAAACATAATATTAGTGTAACTTCGCGTACATTCGAGTGAAATGTTGTTTTCATTTTTTATTTTTGTTTACAATTTTTTTCAAATTATTGAATTAAATTGACTTGCAAATAAGAAAGAAAGTTTATAGAGTTTATAAAGCTATAGAGATATTGAAGCAGTTTCAAGTTCCAATATCAGTTTTCAGATGGTTGCATCCAAGAGGGACAACCAAACCCCAGAGATTTATAGATACTTGAAGTAGTTTCACGTCAATTTTAGTTGCAAATAAGTTGCAAATCAATTTTCAGACAATTTCAGTTGGTTGTAACCAAGAGGGACAACCAAACCCCAGAGATTAATAGTCTTCACTTGATAGCAATTCAAGTGCAAGTCAGTTTCATTTTCAGTAGACTCCACTTGATAGAGTTCAAGTGCAGTCAATTTCAGTCAGTTTAGTTTGAAGATACTTGATAGAGTTCAAGTTAGACAGTTTCAGTTTCAAGATACTTGATAAGAGTTCAAGTCAGAAGGTTGCATCCAGAGGGACAACCGCCCCAGAGATTATAGAAGTACTTGATAGCAGTTCAAGTCAGTTGTAGTCAGTCAGTCAGTTTGAAGTCAGTCAGTCAGTTTCAAGTCAGTTCAAATCAGTTCAAGTCAGTTTAAGTCAGTTTAAGTCAGTTTGAAGTCAGTCAGTTTGAAGTCAGTCAGTTTTAATTCAGTCAGTCAGTTTCAAGTTAATCAGTTTCAAGTAGTTTCGAAGTTTCAGTCAATTTCGAAGTTTCAGTCAGTTTCGAAGTTTCAGTCAGTTTTGAAGTTTCAGTCAGTTTTGAAGTTTCAGTCAGTTTTGAAGTTTCAGTCAGTTTTATTTAAAGTCAGTTTTATTTAAAGTCAGTGTTATTTAAAGTTAGTTTTATTTAAAGTTAGTTTTATTTAAATTAGTTTTCAAGTCCCAAGTCAGTTTTCAAGTCTCAAGTCATTTCAATGCAGTCAATTGATTCAACTTGTTTTAGTTGTTTAAGAGAAATTAGTTTAAGAGAATGTAATTTAAGATAATTTAAGTCAACCTTCCTTTTTGTAAAAGAGAATTTAATTCAACCTGAATTGGCAGGATGTCTTTAATTTAACCTTTTTTTTGTTTGTAAGAAAGAAATTGACCGATTTGTCTTTCTTTTCATGCTATTGTTGCGTATATAAATATATAGGAAAAATTATATATTTTATTATTTGTAACCAACACAGTTTTTACAATTGTTTATATAATATTGATAATTATTGTAATGTATATGTGATCATAATAGTTGTGTAATAATTAATCGATCATGTACCTAATTTATCCTATATGTTTAGTTCATTAAAATGCATAATCAATTTCTATTTTTAATTTGTATTTTTCAGTTTTTTGTTCAATTAAACGTGAGTAATTGTCCTTAAATTGTTATTGTACCATTTGTAAGGTATCAAACGAAAATTATAGTCAAATTTAATTGTGTGTCGAAATTCAATTTTAATACCGTGAGACTTACTTTCATTAATTGTAAGTCTTCTAAGTGCGTTTAGTTTTATTACCTTAATACGTGTAACTGATTTAATTATATACTTAAATATACCTTGAACTTAAAAGGTCCGATAACCCTATTCTCATTTTAAATTATTTTATAACTTTGTTAATTAGAAAACTCCCGAATCCTTACACACACACACACACACGTATACACACTAATACTATATATACACAAAAATTATGCTAAAATCATTGGATATCACAATAAACTATTTCATTGCGTGTAAGTGCTAACTATGTAATTTAATCTTAATCATTTTGCTTACTATATATAAATTTTTCCTCATGCACTTATTCAGTTAATTTAACAATCCTCTCAGCTAATCTGTCCCTCAAAATTATAAGATACACACTTTGTACCTAGTACACACAAATACACACTAGACCACAGGTCTATACATCATCCACTACGTAATTCGATTTTTATCTATACTAGTCAATAAAATTAGTTTATGAATTGTACTATCATGGTAACTTTGAAAAATCCCTGAACTTTAAAATTTATATTTTTCCCTTTTACCTATTCATCATGTATGTAAATTTTCCCACAGAAAAAGAAATTTTTGTTAAAAAAATTAAACAATTAAAATTTTTGTTGAAAATTTAAACTATCATTGATTGTTTAAATTAAAGGTTTGTCTGAACTAACGTATTAATCCTTCTATTCTGTTTGCATAAAATTAAAGTGTTAATCTTTGAATTTTTATACTTTATAAAACTCTCTAAGCAAGTGTCATGTTAAAAATTTGATTACTCTTGCATGTACTCAACGAACTCACTTGTTCCGTATAAAATTTGTATTGTAGAAAAATTCGTCATCAATTTAAATTCGTTAGTATGTTATTTTCTCAGTTGTATTGTAGTAATTTTATTATATTATTGTATTAATTGTACTCTATTATATTATTGTATAAATATCATTTTAAAAGGGGATGGAGAGCATGTAAAAATGACAATGAAATAATCAATATTCATTTTTACATGAGAACCATAATCGCCTGAGCGAGTTTTGGATAGAATTCGATTTGTACGTCTTTATTCATTACGTATTTCTCTAATTCATCTTTTCTAATAATGATTATACTGTACGTATGACATAATGTGAATAACTATGACGTCATAAAGTAACTTAATTCTCTTCACGTTTTCCACACCTTTAACACTGAATCACGTGTTTAGTATTTGGACCATCTTCCGTATTCAATGTATGGTAAATTCTTTAATATAAAAAACTTCATTTTTCATACGTCATTATTTTTGTGGTGTTATTAGTATAAATATTATCATTCAACCATATGCGCCCATATGTCCATATCTTATCTTGACCATTATCCTATATCAATTTTATTAAATATTCATTATTTCTCGTGTCAGTCTGTGAAATGCAAAAACTTTATGCATTCGTTGAAATCATCCAAATACGTTCTCGTGTATTCTTTTTTATTTTTTTTACCTTTTATTTTAATTATTTCGCCTCCCGCAATAGAACTTGAAAATGCTGAGGCAAGTGATCGAATCGCTAATCAGCATAACTCGAACATCTGAAAACGAAAAATCTCCTCTCGCTCTAATTTCAATTTGTAATACATTATCATGCGTTATGTTAAATCATATGTGTCATGTATGTATAAATTATCTCGTATGTGCCCATGTACTTTGTGTTGTACTAATAACAATATATAAATATAAAAACACTGTAAGAATTGTAAGTGACTAATGTACTTAATAATGTAATTGATGTAATGTACTTTAATAAAATTGTAATGAAATGTAATAATTTAATATAATTTAATGTACTTTCATAACTATAATTAACGATAATAAGCGAATGTGAATTAATTGGTAATTGTAATCGTAATTGTAATGAACCAAAATTACAACGTACTCAATGATGTACTTAGATTGTATTTATGTACTACTACGTATTATATCGCCCTCAGAAATGAATACTCGGCGAAAATACGATTAGTTTTTATTTTTTGTTTTTTTAATTTTTATTTAGAATCTTTCATCTGATCATGTATTTAAAAAGGGGGAACTTAACCTTCAACTGCATTCCCCCAACATTTAGACTTATATGATACATGTAATTGTAAAATTAACTTCACTTCATTACTTCACTCTTCTTTGGTCACTGCTACGAGACTCCCTTGTTAGCAGCCTCGCTGCGAGGAACGGGCAGAGGCCCCTTGCCTCCTTAATTTTTTTATATTCCGGCCTGAGCCATGGTCGAGAGAGGTCGAACTCTACCCGTGTAAATTCAGAGCATTACCTGCACATTTTAGAAGTAAACTACAGTCAAAGAAATTTTTTTATCTTCTCCTTCGAGCCTTGTTCTCTTCAGGAATTTAGTCAGTAAAGTCGATAAGTTTAGTACCAAGAGAAAGTATCAGAGTATTATAGAAAGAGAAGAATTAACAACTGTCGACCCTATAGCGAGAGAAATAAATTAGAATATTATAGAAGAAAACTATCGCGAGAAATATCCGTTGCTGCCTCCCAACCAGAACCCCCATCGACTCCGAACCACCCCAGTGCCATAGACGGAGGGGTTAACAGTCTGGCGACCCTGCCAGGATAGAAATTACCCTGCATCAGGATAAATTTGTAGCGACCCAACTACCAAGATAATAATGCTACCCGTGTAAATTCAGAGCTACCTGCACATTTTAGAAGTAAACTAGAGTCAAAGAAATTTTTTTATCTTCTCCTTCGAGCCTTGTTCTCTTCAGGAACAGGAGTTAAAGTCACAGAAGTTAATGTCACAGAAGTTAATTGTCACAGAGATAATTGTCACAGAGTTAAATGTCACAGAGTTAAATGTCACAGAATTAATGTCACAGAATTATTTCAGTTATTTTCAGTTATTTTCACTATTATAGTTAGTAGAGATATATTTTTATTTTATGTGTCAAACATAATATTAGTGTAACTTCGCGTACATTCGAGTGAAATGTTGTTTTCATTTTTTATTTTTGTTTACAATTTTTTTCAAATTATTGAATTAAATTGACTTGCAAATAAGAAAGAAAGTTTATAGAGTTTATAAAGCTATAGAGATACTTGAAGCAGTTTCAAGTTCCAATATCAGTTTTCAGATGGTTGCATCCAAGAGGGACAACCAAACCCCAGAGATTTATAGATACTTGAAGTAGTTTCACGTCATTTTAGTTGCAAATAAGTTGCAAATCAATTTTCAGACAATTTCAGTTGGTTGTAACCAAGAGGGACAACCAAACCCAGAGTTAATAGTCTTCACTTGATAGCAATTCAAGTGCAAGTCAGTTTCATTTTCAGTAGACTCCACTTGATAGAGTTCAAGTGCAGTCAATTTCAGTCAGTTTAGTTTGAAGATACTTGATAGAGTTCAAGGTTAGACAGTTTCAGTTCAAGATACTTGATAAGAGTTCAAGTCAGAAGGGTGCATCCAGAGGGACAACCGCCCCAGAGATTATAGAAGTACTTGATAGCAGTTCAAGTCAGTTGTAGTCAGTCAGTCAGTTTGAAGTCAGTCAGTCAGTTTCAGTCAGTTAAATCATTTCAAGTCAGTTTAAGTCAGTTTAAGTCAGTTGAAGTCAGTCAGTTTGAAGTCAGTCAGTTTTAATTCAAGTCAGTCAGTTTCAAGTAATCAGTTCAAGTAGTTTCGAAGTTTCAGTCAATTTCGAAGTTTCAAGTTGAAGTTTCAGTCAGTTTTGCACAGTTTCAAGTCCAGTTCGAAGTTTCAGTCAGTTTTGAAGTTTCAGTCAGTTTGAAGTTTCAGTCATTTTAGAAGTTTCAGTTTTTATTTAAAGTCAGTTT
>JAJOZX010009460.1:112500-113872 GCA_023014485.1 Bathynomus jamesi | reverse complement strand
TGTAAACTCTCTCTTTCTTAATTTGCAAGTCAATTCAATTCAATAATTTGAAAAAATTGCAAACAAAAATAAAAAATGTAAAACAATATTTCACTCTAATGTAGCGCGAAGGTACTGTACTATTATGTTGGTACATAAAATAAAATTATTCTGTACTGACTATAATAGTGAAATTAACTCTGAAATTATCTCTCTGAAATTAACTCTTTCTGTTACTTTTAACTTCTGTTACTTTTAACTTCTGTGAAAATTACTATTTCCACTAAAAAAAAATGTATCACTGGTGTCTGAAGTGTTACTGTGTTTTGTGTTAAATTCTGGCTCAATACTAAATATTAACTGTTAATAATACTGAATTTTCAAATGTTTTAGAGATTATTTAAAAAAGAGTTGTTTGTACTTAACAAGATTCCTACGGCGAAATCCTTAGAGACGTGTCCTGAAGCCGTGTCTTGCTGGCCACTTGTTCTTGGATGAAAACTAGGCGTGGAGAACTTGGAGTCGTGACGTACCGGTTCAAGGGTAGATGTGACGAACTAGAAGTCGTGACACGCCGGTCAACTGGGTGTGGTTCTGGTTCCAGGGTCTGGAAGACTGGAAGAATCCTGGAGTCGTGAAGATCCTGGTTAAAAGGTCGCCAGTTGTTAAAACTCTTGGCTACAGACTCGCCGAGATGGTTATGCCAATATCTTCTATATGCTTGGGTCGTCTTGATTTTATCCTGCCGCAGGGTCGCCAGACTGTTAACCCCTCCGTCTATGGCCCTGGTTGGTTCGAAGTCGACGGGGGTGGTTCTGGTTAGGAGGCGGCAACGGATCTGTTATTTGCAGTAGTTTCTTCTATACTACTCTCTGAGTTCTCTTTTAGTGGCTCGGAGGATTCTGAGAGGCTTATTAAATTCTTTGAGGTTTCTCCCGATTCTTCTTGTAACTTATCGGGAGATATCTAATGATTAAGTTTTCTGAAGAGCGCGGCTCGAAGGAGAAGATAAAGACTTTTTCTTACTGTGTTTTACTCCTAAACTTGTTACAGGTAATGCTCAGCCTCGTGTAGTAGGAATCAGAATAAACATGGAAGAAATTGGTGGGGTTTATATACCCCGATTCTACTAACATCATCATTATTAAATGTTGAAGAGGCTGCATTATTTTTGCACAATATTTGAAAATAAAGTAATCTTTTAGCTGTGTTAAGGTTTAAACGAATAAGCAAGATATTTGAAGATGAAGCCATATTTTTATCTTAAATTGCATATTTTCAGATCTGATGTTATCATGATCTGCCAAGTTAACTAAAAGTGGAAATTGAACTATGCATCTTTACACTAAAATCTGCATATGAGTAAAAATTAAAGGTTTAAGATTTACAATTA